>VZTF01007554.1:380542-395342 GCA_013397755.1 Cnemophilus loriae | reverse complement strand
GGCGGCGGGGAGGCGGGGGGCGGAGCCCGGGGAAAGGCGGGGAGCGGGCCCGCGGAGCCCCGGGATAACCCCGTGTGCGCCCTCAGGATCAAGCGGTGCCGGGATTACTACGAGATCCTGGGGGTGAGCCGGGACGCCGGCGAGGAGGAGCTGAAGCGGGCGTACCGCAGGCTGGCCCTCAAGTTCCACCCTGACAAGAACCGCGCGCCCGGAGCCACCGAGGCCTTCAAAGGTGAGGGGGCCCGGGGGGCACCGTGAGAGGCAGCGCCGGGACAGGGGCGCCCGCCGGCCCACGGAGCCGGGCGGGGTCACGGACACAGCAGCGTCCTCACAGAACCCCGCTGCGGCTCGGCAGAATTTGCATTTGCGTCTGCGAAATACACGTCTCCCTTAGAAACGATGGGAAATGTATCCCAGGTCTCATTCGCAGATACTTCTGAGGAGCTGTGCNCCCGGCAGCCCCCGCGCTGAAGATGGCGGCGCGGGGCGGCGGGCGGTGAGCGAGGGGCGGCAGCGGCCGCGGGCCGACATGACCTACACGGCCGAGCAGCTGGACGGGGTGCGGCGGTGAGCGGCAACGGGGGGCCGCGGGAGCACGGGGGGGCGGCGGGNACGATGGGAAATGTATGCCAGGTCTCATTCGCAGATACTTCTGAGGAGCTGTGCAAGGGTCTGGAGGGACAGGACACAGGGAATGGCTTCTACACGGCCAGAGGGCAGGGATGGATGGGATATTGGGAAGAAATTCTTCCCTTGTGAGGGTGGCGAGGCCCTGGCACAGGGTGCCCAGAGAAGCTGTGGCTGCCATCCCTGGAAGTGTCCAAGGCCGACTTGGATGAGGCTGGGATCAGCCTGGGATAAGTGGGAGCTGTCCCTGGTGATGGCAGGGGATTGGAATGAGATGACCTTTGTGGTTCCTTCCAACTCAAGCCATTCTGGGGTTCCATGATGCTGCAGGAGGTTCAGAACGTGGAACTGACACTGCCCATGCAGGAGAATGGGGTGTTTGTCATCAGTAACTGCTCGTTGTCATGAATAAATTTTTATTTATATATATGGGAATATGAAATTTAATCCAGTGTGCTGTGTCTGGAGTTCTCAGTTACGCTGCAGTGTTATTGCCTAAACTCTTACATCTTTTCCCTTTCCATGCAGCCCAGCACGAGGAAAGCAAGTGATTCATTCACAGTCTGTTAAAACAAGGAGCTTCTGGAGGGCTGCTATTTATTTGTTTGTGTTTGGGTTGTATTTCTCTGTGAACCTGTTCTGTCAGAGATCAGAGAAGAAGATGAGCCAAACAAACCCTTCTGAGTGGTTGGATGTGAGGTGTGGAGTAGATGTGCCACACAGCTCCAGGAGCACCTCTGCCAGCAGGAAAAGCTTGGGATATTATCCCTCTGCATTTTAATTGGTCCCTGCAGTTATTAATTGTATGTGGTATATGGGGGTGCACTCGGACCAAACTTGGGTTTGGTTTGAGCTGATAAAATGCTCCATTCTCACCCAGTTTCTTGGCTGAACTCTCACATCAGTTTTACAAATATTTCAAGTCTCTCCATATACTTGGACACTTTTGTCTTTCTCCTGGCAGCAGTGACAGCAGGAAGTGGTTTCCATCACAGGTAATGCCTGAGCTGTTACACATCTTTTACAAAAGTAGCTCAATCTTCGGGCAAGCACAAATTTCTCAGGCTTGTTTGGGCTTTTTTTGCTGCTCCACTTATAAAAGTGTGAGCTCTGGGAATGTGACACTGGTTTTAATTCCTTCTCCAGCAATAGGCAATGCTTTTGCAGTTCTGAGCAACCCTGAGAAACGGCTCCGCTACGATGAACTCGGGAGTGACCACGAGCACGTCAGCACTGGCCAGGCCAGGCACTACAATTACTACACAGAATTCGAAGCAGACATCACGCCAGAAGAAATATTCAATGTGTTTTTTGGTGGGCACTTCCCTACAGGTCAGTACCTGTCTGCAGTGGTTTTGGAGGGCAGTGGACGGACTCTAACCCCAAGGGAATGGCTGGAGCTGGGCCAGGGCAAGCTCAGGCTGGATTTTGGGAGAAGTTTCTTCCCCCAGAGGGTGCTGGGCACTGCCCAGGCTCCCCAGGGAATGGGCATGGCCCCGAGGCTGCCAGAGCTCCAGGAGCGTTTGGACAGCGCTGCCAGGGATGCCCAGGGTGGGATTGTTGGGGGATTAGGGCAGGGCCAGGGGTTGGATGATCCTTGGGGTCCCTTTCCAACCCAGCATAATCTGTGATTATAAACCATGAGGAAGTTCAGTTTCCCTTGGGACTGCTCAGGGAGTTGATGACACACCTGAAAAGAGCAGAAACCTTTTCACATTTGATTTCTGCCTTTCTTTTATTCCCTCCATCATCTAAAGCCAGCATTTGTATGGGAGGTAAAATAGGGTGTGAATGAGGAGGGATCAGAGGTGTCTTTGGTGCTGGTTGGACTCAGTGACCTCAGAGGTGTTTTCCAACAGGAACAGTTCCATGATTGGGTTGTACCTGAGGCACCTGACAGCATTCCAGGCCAGCATGGCCCAGCTCCTGGAGCTGTGCTCTCAGGGGAAACAGGAGCTCCTGTGCCTCGCAGCAGCCTGTGCTGTAATGAAATTACAGCCTGGGAGCTCAGCAAGTGCTGCCTGCCAGGAGAGGAGCCAGGATCCAGTGACACAGCAGTGGAGCTGCACCTGGAATAGCTCCGTGCATGTCTCAGTCCAGCCTTGGCATTTGGATTTGTAGGAAAATTAGATCCTGCAAGATCAGTGGATTAAAAGGAAATCTGAAAGGTGTGAGGACTTCAAGGGCCTTCCTGGCAGCATCTGAGGAGTTGCTTTAGCACTCCTGGGAACTTTTCACCTCCAGGGTGGCACAAAAAGTGAGGTACACACCAGTTACTACAGCCTGACGACACAGAGACCATTAGTTACTTACTAAACCTTGCTGTGAGTGGTGCATCTTGCAGCTAAGGGCACCTCAGACCCCACACTTGCACCAGTGGATGTGCAAAGCCAACCGCAGCCTGGTGTAATTCCTGCTGGAGTCTGCAAGTTTTCCATCTCTGACTGTGCAAGGAATTGCACCTGGATGTGCCTTTTGGGGGACATCACTCTCATGGAATGGGCCCATGGGGAGCAGGGATGCTTGGAGCTGAGGACAGGAAATTGTGGGAGGAGTTTGGGTACTGGGCATGGCAGGTTGAACAGGGAGACTGGCATGAAGCAGAAAATGGGAATTTTTCGCAAAGCAGCAAAGAGTAAGAAAATAAAAATATAATTTTGTAGTAGTGGGTGTTGGTAGTAAATAAGAGTTTCCTCACTGGGATGTTGAGGGCAGGGTTATGGCTTTGTTTTTACTGAGCAGTTTTCCTCTATGGATGTTCAGTGGAAAAACAGTAAAATTTAAAATGTTAAATGTGATTAAACTCAAAGGAAACTCCACATGGCAGAGTGTTGCAGTTGTAATGAGGAGAGCCTACAAGTCCATCTTCTCATAAAAAATAAATGCACATGGAACAAAAGAAACTGCTGGCAGAAATTCTTGGAGAAACTTAAAATTTGGGAAAACTTTTTTTCTAGGCACCCCTATAAAAGCCATTCTTCTTTTCCCACACTGGCTGCTTCTTTTCACAGCTTGATAAAATCCTGTCTGAGCAATGTTGGAGGATAGAAATAAACTTCCTTTTTTCCCCCAAAGAAGCTTTCCTCCTTGGAGCCAGCCTGGCTTGGCTCGCTGTTGGAGCTCTGGCTGCACACATGCCTAGAGCTTGGAAAATCTTTGAACCAGCTGTGGAACAGAGGTTTTGACACAATAGCAGAGGTCACCTTTGCCCAGGTTTCTTGCAGAATTCTTTGGGGAACTCAAAAAAAGGACAGGATAAGAGTATAAAATAATGTGACATCTGTCCCAGGGCTTAAAAATAGTTTTGCATTTCTGTTGTGATGATAAGCCACAGATTTCAATTCTCCAACACAAAGACATTCTGGATTTCAAAAGAGGAGAGCACAGCTATTATTAAGATATTCATATGGTGATAAAATCAGGTCCTGAGCTTCAAATTGAAGCAGCAAATGCAATTCTTGCCTCATTTTAGATTTTTTAAAAATAAATCAACTGCATTCCGTGTGTAAGAAAGAAAATCCTGAATTGTTCTCCTTTTTTACTCTTTTAAAAATATCTTTCTTTGTTATAAAATAATTAAGTGAAATTATTAATGGCTTGAAGGCAGAGGAGTTAGAAATGAGGGTAGAAGACCACATTCAGTAATTATGGGAGACCATAATTCACAGCCTGAGCCTGGTGAAGCAAATTCATTTTCCTGCCACAGCCTTGCAAGTGAATATGACAAGAGCAGCATTAAAATATGAGATACAATCATAAAAATCAGCACATGTTTCTGCAGCTTGATTTAAATGAAGATGGATTGGAGCACAGTACAATTTCTCTGGCAGGCTTTTTGGAATAACGTGGTAGTGGTTAATTCTGAGGTGCTTTTTACTCTGAGATCTCCCAACTGTAATTCAGGCTGTGGAGAATAAACCTGGATAATGAAATAGAAACTGAGGAATCCAGGTGAGTACCAGCAGCTGGGTGAAACACGAGTCTGTCGTGGTTTGTTTTCCAGGGAATATCCACATGTTCTCCAACGTAGCCAGAGATGCCCACTACTACCCCCGGAGGCACCGGGCCGAGAGGGCGTGGACACAGGAGCCAGAGGAGGAGGAACACAGGCCACAGGTAGCCAGGAGGAGAGATCTCCTCAGCTTAAACATTTAAACATCTCAGCAGTGGGAGGGATCCTCGTCCAAAGCCAGGACAAACCCTCCCATGCCTGAGTGCTCAGTGTTTAGCCTCGAGGGCTGCAGCCACAGTGGGTGTTTTCTTTGTCACCAGACTGGCTTTTATTAATCACTGCTGCAAAGATCCATTGTATTTATAGTATCTCAGGCCCTCCAGTTTCTGTCACTGAGGGTTTTGCTGCTGCTTGCTTTTTGCAAGCTCCAGTGCTTGGTAATCCAACAACAATTAGTCCAAATGGGGACTGGTGATGGCTGTGGAAGTAGTGGCTTATCCTCAAGGTGTATTTAATCCTTCAGTAAATGAGCACCCAGGGGTTGCACAGGCCTCTTCCAGCTGGGGACAGGATGGGTCTGGGACACATTTCTGCCAACTGAGACCTCCAGAGGAGACACAACGTGTCCTTTGTTGTCAGTGCACATACACACCTGCCACCTGCCTTGGCAGGATCTCCCTCTGGAGACAGTCTGTTAACCTCCAGGGATCATTCTCCAAGGAAGATGAGTTTTTCCTTGTGAGTCTCAGGCTCAGAAAAAAAACCTGGTACAGCTGACAGACAGCTAAGCTGGGGGAAGTGAATCCAGCCCCTCACTTCAGGAGAGACACTGAGGGGCTGGAGCGTGTCCAGGGAAGGGAACAGAGCTGGGGAAGGGGCTGGAGCCCCAGGAGAGGCTGAGGGAGCTGGGAAAGGGGCTCAGCCTGGAGAAAAGGAGGCTCAGGGGGGACCTTGTGGCTCTGCACAACTCCCTGACAGGAGGGGGCAGCCGGGGGGGTCGGGCTCTGCTCCCAGGGAACAGGGACAGGAGGAGAGGGAACGGCCTCAGGCTGGGCCAGGGGAGGCTCAGGGTGGACACCAGCAGGAATTTCTCCATGGAAAGGGTGGTCAGGCCTTGGAACTGCCCAGGGAGGTTTGGAGTCCTCATCCCTGGAGGTGTCCAAGGAAGAGCTGGAGGTGGCACTGAGTGCTCTAGGCTGGGGACAAGGTGGGGATTGGGCACAGCTCGGCCTCAATGGTCTGGGAGAGCTTTTCCAACCTCAGTAATTCTGGGATCCTGTGAATCCCAGCTACGACTGCATCAGGAATCCTTATTGCTATCCCAGGGCAGAGGGCAAAGCCTAAACAGCTGCATATGATGTTCTCCTTTGGATGAGAAAAGGCATTTAAAAGCCAGTTTAGAAAGAAATAGAAGAGCAGAAGGAAAGATCAGTGTTTTCTCTTTGATAATGTTTCCACTCTTTTGTTCTGCTAAATGAATCCAAACAAAAGCCCCAGTGCTTGCATCCTGTCTGGAGTTAGACTGCATGTGAGCTCTTAACCCTTTACTGCTCAGCAATTAAACGCAGGGCTTGAGCAGAGGCTGAGATCTTTACAGTGGAGAGCAAATTCAGAGGGTGCAGGAAAGCCACAGGCACATGGGCATTGCAGGGTGTTCCTGCAGGCTGGATTGGGCACTGACAGGTACAGTGCTGTGGGCACTGTGAAGGAAGGGGCAGAGGAAAAGATAATGGAAAGAAAATGCTGTTCAGGAGTGTTCTGATATTATTAATAAAGGTTATTTAGAAATTATAATGTCATCCCTCTCAAAATCCCGAAGTACTTCCTCTTTTTTCTTTGAAGTTTACATGTAACACGTTGTTGATCTGTGATTGATAGCCTGGCTTCTGTGAACAGATGCCTTTTTCCCTATATATTTCTCTATATTTTCTTGACTGCTAATCCTTGTACTTTTCAGAACTCATACTCTGCGTTTATCCAGTTGATGCCAGTTTTCATCATCATCATAGTGTCAGTTATAACCCAGCTGATGGCCACCAACCCACCCTACAGCTTATTCTACAAATCGTAAGTCCTTTAAAACCACATCTTGCTGCTGTTGCTGTTTGCAGTATGGAGGCAGATGGAAGTTGTGTTTGATAGCAAAATGCATGTTCATGTTCTGCTCTTTATGGAAAATGTTATCAGTTTGGAAATAAGGAAATACCAACAGCCTGCACTGGTGAGTTCTGAGCACTGTGAAGTTACCTGCGAGGAGCTTTAGTGCACAGGGTGCTGAACCAAGAGCGTCAGAAACCTTCCTCAGCTGGTGTGAAATGGTTTTGCACTGTGATACAGGATGGGGGGTGCAGGTGTAGATCAGCCTCTGATCTGCCCTGTCCCCAGAATCTGCGGACCACCCCAGAGGTTCCTCTGGAAAGCAACCGAAAAATGAAACCTGTGGTTAGCAGTATAAATCCAGATCTTCTCTGGAGCACGAATTCCACTGGAAGCTGCACAAATCATTAAAGCCTTGAAACACCCTGCTTTAACCTCTCTAGAGAAGCAGGGCCCTGGGGGCTGGTGAGCTCTGGGAGCAGAAGGACCCCACCAGAGCTGCTGTACTGGGAGCTTGTGGGGCAGAGGGACGTGCTGCTCTCAGCATCCAGGGCTGGAGGAGGGACGAGCTGACCTGGGCTGGCCCTTACTGAGAGAGGAGTGGGACTGGCAGGTTTGGGGCAACCAGCAGAGTGCTCCACACACTCCCCTTGCTCCCTTCTAGGAGTGACACTGCTCAGGTCCAGCCTTCCCCTCCTCTCCTCTGCCAGAGCAGCCCAACACCCCTCATCATTTTACCACACGATGTCAGTGTGAGGCTCTCAGAAAAGAACAGGAGGGTGGATGTTTTTAGGGTGTTGTTTTTTTTTTTTCCAGGGAGTGTTTTTGCTATCTGCCAGTCCCATGTGAAACCTCCCACGCTGCCCCCACAGCAGCTGAGCTGCTTTTCTTCACTACCTCCCCTTCTCCTGGTGATATGAGATAGTCAGGCCTGAGCCTGGGACAGAGTTAGGCTGTTTCTCCAAATCATAGCCTTAAAACAACTGAATGGCTTAAAAACTAAAAGAAACTGGGGACACCTCTGAGACACAGGGACAGAGAAGGAAAAGAGGAGTCCAGGAAAAAGGGGCAAACAGGATTCCTTTGAGTAGAGTGTAACCTTTGTGCTTTGGCTGCCTGCCTCTCTCTGTGGGCAGTGATTTGAGCAGAGGCCTGGGTATCTGCTCAAATAAGGAAATTCACTCCAGGAGTGTGGCTTAATCCAGGGACTGTGTCAGAGGGGCTGAGTCTTCCCATAGGGTATTCTCCAGGCTATTCCATGCCTCACTTTGCTGACTGATGATTATAAAACCCTGAAGAAAAGCATAACTACAATCTCCCCTGCTAAGTTTTATTTCTACTGAAGGATCCAAAAGATGGGAAAACCCAGATCCAACTGCATTGTGCCCTAAGTTTTTATAATCTCTACCTTTGTTATCAATCCCCATGGGTTTCCGGATCGAGCTTGCCAGAAACCACCAGCAAACAGAATGAAGTGTCTGCAGAGCTCATAGATAAAATTTGCTCTTATGTTTTAGAAGTGTCTTGCCTGAACTGTTGGGAACAAACACAGTATTTGGAAGGAACTGTGTTGATATCTCTCCATCTGGGATATTTTCCTGTGGCTGTAGCAGGAGGGTGGATTCTGTTTGTACTGCACAGCTTGCTGTGCCTGAGATTGTAATTTCCTGACTGGATGGTTGAGGGAGCCATAATCCTGCAGAAATGAACTGTGCAAGCATCGCTGTAAATATTGGCCTCTGGAAATGTTAATACAGAGAAACAGCTCTTGATTCCATGAGGTCTGAAACATCTGATTTCTCCCTGCTGCTCCCACAGGTCCATAGGCCACGTTGTCAGCAGAGAAACAGAGAACTTGCAGGTGCCTTACTATGTTGATAAAAACTTTGAAAAGAATTATCAAGGAGCAGAACTTCAAGAGCTTGAGAAAACAGTTGAGAAAGATTACATAGACTATATTCAGACCAGCTGCTGGAAGGAGAAACAGCAAAGTAAGTTATTTCTGTCCCAAGGGTGTTGCAGGGGCTGGGGGTTGGTTGTGCTTCACAAAGCTCTGCTGTTTTTAGCCTCAGTTTCCAATCCTTGTAACATCTCAGCCTTGCACTGGTTTAAGGTGTCTCACATCTGCTCTTAACACAGAATTTGCTATTCTTGAGATCTGTCAAAATCCACTTTAAGTGATTCTGAGAGACGAGTGGAAAGTAGACTTCACCATTTGAGACACTTTCTTCCGCTCAGGTTTGATGCTTGAATAACCCTTAGTGATGTTTTAAACATACAACCCACCACATTTACCTAGCCCTGACAGATTGCTAGGCTGGAAAAGATCTTGAGACATCACCTATTCCATGTTTCCTTTGCTGGAGCAGAATCAGTTTTGCTTTGACTGGCTCCACAAGAAGTTTCTGTAACTTTTTCCTTAAAATTTCTCCAGCAGAGTCCAGAGCATGTCCAGGTGCTCTTGGCCCTCTTGCAGTGGGCCGTGTGCCTGGTATCAGTTTTCAGAGCATGCTTCCGTGGTTTGGGTGTTATTTGCATTTTCTATCTTTAGCTGAGTTGGAAATCATGTTTTTCACCATTTTCAAGTCTTTCGAAAACAAGAATTGAATGCAGAAAGGGAGAACACAGATGTGAGCATTCAAAATCGTTATTCTCACTCAGCCCTGAGGGGATCAGTGGCACAAATAAAGGCATGTTAAGCTCATATTTTTTTACTTGTTAATTGCTACTAATCTGGTTCATTGAAGAGACAGCAAATCCCTGCTGCTTGCAGAATGGTAAGAAATAACAGAAATCAAATCACGAGGAGGAGCTTAGGCTGGGATGTTGTGACTGATTTTAGTCACCTAAAGAACTCATCACCTTCAAATGAGTCAACACCAAGTGGGGCTGTGTGTAAAGGAAGCTGGAACAAGTTGTGTCTGTGTGAATGTTCAGCAGCAGCAGACAAGCTGCTTTCACACACTGGTGGGGCTTTTAAATAGCTCTGTGCAGAACAGTCCTCAGCGCACTGCTAAAAAGTGCCTTTGCACTTGTTTTCAGTTTCTTGACCAATTGCATCATTGCAGAAACACAGTTTGTCTAAACAAATTTAATCCTACAGGAATAGTGTTGCTGACTCTTTACAGGTTTTTGATGAGAAGGCTTGTTTTGGCTTATTTACATAAAAGTTACCAATCCTGCTTTTAAAGAGAAATAAAAAGGTGTAGGCCCTGAAGTTAAAAAGGAAAAGAACACGTAATGTAAGACCATAAAAGTCCTGAAGTTTTTGGTGTGTTTGATTTGTGAACTTTGAGTATCTGTGGCTGGCAGGAGCAGCCTCCAGGGATAATGTGGAGGTTCATACTCATAAACGTGGGCTTGCTACAGGGAGGGAGTTTATTTCTTACAGAAAAATCTCTTTAATTGACCTTGTGCAACTGTGAAGTCACCACATTGTCTCTTTCACAGAGAGCTGGAGCTGAGGAGAGCCCAGCCCCAAAGAGGGGACAGGGTTTGTGAGTCTGATGGAGCCCAGGAGTCAGAGAGGGGAGATGATCCAGCCTGGAATGCCAAGCGCCTGCCAAGCCGTGCTCCTCCAGAGCTTTGCACACTTAGGGATTGTATTAGTCACCAGCTGCAAATACATTCACAACAGCCACAGTTAGCATAGCCTGAGGCCACTGCTGTCATTAAAATTAACCATTTTCAGAGTGCTTCCCATCCAGGCCATAGCTGAGGCTGGGCTGACCTTAGGACAGTCATGTTTGTAAAAATAAACTCTGAATACAGGATAGAGTGCTGGGGAAACGTTCTGCAGATGCTGAGGCAGTTCTTAGTCAGCTGTTGCTCCACGGTGTTGGTCCCTTAATCCTTGCTGAAGTGTTGTACTTGGTGTGATGAGCTTTTTGTCAGTTAATGTCTATTTATAGTCCATTTGTTGTGTTTACTGAGGGCACATTTCCCTTGAGCACCGAAATAGACAGAGATGAGTAGTTCAGGAACAGTTTGGGTTTTAAATGATTTTATGACTTGAAAAGTGTTGCCTGGTGTCCAATAACCTTAAGGAAAACCTTAAAATAATGGATTGGTTGATACCTTGGTCAGTTCTATGGTGCTGCACCAGACTCCTCAGCAGAGCAGTGTGTGAGAGTTGGATGTGCTGTGGGTTGGGGTCTTCTGAAATCTTTGGCACAGTTGAGTTCCAAAAGCACGTCCCAGGTTTTACAGGAGATGGTTGAGCTGGGATGGCTCAGTTGTAAAGTGAGGCTGCAGAGAGCTCGGGGTCACAAAGAGGCAACTGAAAACCAAATCAGGATAAGGATCATGGAATGGTTTGGGCTGGAAAGGGCCTTAAAGCTCATCCCATGGGCAGGGACACCTTCCACTATCCCAGGCTGCTCCAAGCCCTGTCCAGCCTGGCCTTGGACACTGCCAGGGATCCAGGGGCAGCCACAGCTTCTGTGGGCACCCTGTGCCAGGGCCTCCCCTCCCTCACAGGGAAGAATTTCTTCGGTATATCCAGTGTAAATACAGTTGGAATTCAGTATTTTAGAACCTCCTTGAAGACAAGGCTTCAAAGGAACTACTCTGTAAAAGACTGAAACCCACAAGGAGCAAGTGTGATGGAGTGAACGCTGTCAAAAGTGCAGGGAAACATTTTCCGCAGTTGGATAAGTGTAAACTGAGATTCTCCACTGCACAACTCCAGGGACTCTGGGCTCAGGGACAATTACCTGAGCCTGGTTTTTACTGAAGGCTTGACAAGGCTGTGCCCAGCACTGCTCGAGTGGCATTTTGGTTATAAACCTGTAAATGGATTCCTGCTCTGAAATGAACTGTTCCTGCCTGTCAGTTTGTGAAGCTTTTCAGTGAGTGGGAGGAGGCTTAAATGGCTTTAAATTTCAGTGGGACAGGGACAGAGGACGTAAGGCATGAAAGGATCTATTGAAGTTCTTTCCACTCTGAATAATTTTGTAAAATGAGGGGCTTGTAAGGTGTATAAAAGCTCTTTGAAAAATTGAGTGTCATCAGGTAGCCTGTGCTTACGGAGATGTTGACCTTTTCAGAAGTAAATTACTGCTGTTCTCCTCGGTGCATCTAATCCTGCAGCCAAATTATTCTGCAGGGAGAAACCTATATTAAGACTTCCTCAGCTAATCAGCAAAAGAAACTTCTCTGAATTACTGGGGGGAAATAATTTAAACAATGGGATTATTTCAGTTTTATGTGGCTTTTGAGAAGAAGGGGAACAAAATGCAAAGTACATTTGAGATTGTTAATGAAAGGGCAGGGAGGCCTTTCAGACGAGTCCCTTGGGTAGCTGTTCACCTCCCTGGCTTCAATACCCACCAAAATTAAAATTTAAAAGTGCCACAAGGATAATGAAGCACTGAGAAACAGTTCTTTAAAGGAGGCTCACGGCTTCATCCTAATACATCTCTTTTTTTCATCTTTCAGAGTCTGATTTGTCAAATTTGGCCAAGCTCTACAGAGATGAGCGGTTAAAACAGAAAGCAGAGTCCCTGAAACTTGAGCACTGTGAGAAGCTCTCCAGTCTGATTGGGATGCGTAAAGGGGGCTGACCAGGACGCGCACGTTCCGTGCTTTTATTTATTGCTGTTTTAACTTATGTTTTTATTTTCCTCCATGTGGAAAGGGAAGGAGTCTGTTGTAAAGAGTCTGGATATTGGAGTCTTTCTGCAGGCAGTGCAGAGAGGGGCCAGCACGAGCTGCAGGGCTGCTGTTTGCTGTAATATATCCTGTACATTAGATTTGGTTCCAAGGACCAGTGGCACTTTGTAAATTAATTCCCCAGGTCGCTCTGAGTTTGCCAGGGTGGTTCGTCTGCCATCCAGGTTGTGTGTGCTTCCCAGGAGAGCAGGCTCCTCTCTGCTTCCCGTGTTTCCTGTGGATCTGCAGCTCCCTGGATCCCCGGACAGCGCCGTGCTGGGGCTGGGTGTGAGCTCCGCTGTCCCTCGGGGCTGTGCCAGAGAGCTGGGGTGCTTCCAGTGCAGCAGGGACAGTCCCTGCCCGAGGGGAGCCCCTGAGCACATTCCCAGCTCTCCCGCTGTCCCAGGGATCGTGTCCGTGCTGCTCCAAGGGAGGGCTGTGCCCGTCCTGACACCAGCATGGGAGTCTGGGAATTGCACCCATTCCAGTGTCTGCCAGACTGTTGGGAAAGGAGAACCGTGTTCATTCCCTCGTCTGTTTCCAGTGGCATATTTCAAAGCTGGCTATTCCGTTCTGGTTTTTACCTGCACACTCCCCCAGCTCTCCCAGGGCCCTGCTTTTTCCGGTACAGTTCTCATGTAGCATATTTTTACTCTGTTGAGCAGCCATGAATGTTTTGCTGTAGACATGATATTGCAAAGAAAAAGATCCGTGTGGCAATGTCCTGTTTTTTCTTGATCCTGCTCCGCGCAGCCAGGCCTTGAAGGGCAGGTTGGGGCTGGGTTGTCCTCGTGAGCAGCAGAGCAGTGTTAGGCCAGTGTCACTCCAGCTGAGCACCATGAACCCCCCGAGGCAGTTCGGTGTGTGCCCTGCTTGGAAGGAGCTGCTCTTCCAGGGAATACCTGCCCCGGCTGGGGGGCTCACAGACCAGCACTGCTCCCCTCTCACCTTGGGAATGGGAGTCAGTGAGACCTGAGCAAGGCTCTCCTGCTGCCACATTCCTGAAACTCGAGTCACACAGGATTCCCTTGGCTGAAACCTAGGGAGCAAACGCTCAAAAGCTTGGGAAATACCAGGATTAAACCTGCCTTTAAAGCTTGCACTGTCCGTGTGCTGGGCACTGCTGCAGTGGTGTACAAATCCCACTGGATGGAACTGGGAATGCTGGGACCACAGCGTGTCCCCTCCATGTCCCTGTTGCCTCCATAGAGCCCTGGGATGTTGGGCAGCAAAGGAAGCTGGAAAAAAAGACTTTTCTGGGGTCTGCACGAGGTTGAGGGGTTGGTTTGAGGCCTGGTGCTGCTGTTCACGAGCCCTAAACATCCTAGCTCCCATCCCAAGCAGGAGAACATTCCAGGTACAGCAACAGTGCTGTGGTGGGCTGTCATAAAATGAAAAAAACAACATAGTGACTCTGTAAATTGCATTTTTACGCTGACATTTATGCCCCATTTTTAGGAATCTTGTAGGAACCTGTGGGGAAGTTGAGTAGAATTTTTGGAGCACCTGGAACAGGAAGAGCACTGGTGGACAGGGCATTTTGATGGGTTGGTGTGGAACATTCTTAGTGCCAGATTTTAACAGCCAGAATGGGTGATCATTCCAGGTTGCTGGCTGGCAGAGCAGGCAGCCTTAATTCTGGTATTTCCCACTTTTGAGCACACGAGTGTGTACAAAAAGCGAAAATAATGTTGCTTTTTATATATTAAATAGCTTGTAGAATATATTAGAAATCTATTTAAGTGGTTGGACTTCGTTCCAGGGTTGGTATCTTCCCTGTCATTCCTGTGCGACTGGAGAGGGACACAGATAGGGAGACCAAATCCAGTGACTTCCTGGACTCACAGTGTCCTGCACAGAGCTTGAACTCCTCCATAGCATTTTGCACTGAAACCAGATTGTACCTTTCATCCAAAGATCTTGAGTACTTGATGGAGACCTCCTGTGGGGAAGCACAATCAGCTAGGAAACGCAGGAGGGAGGTAAAAACATCCCCAAAAGCAATAAGTGTTCTTTGTTCCTAACCAGGGAGGGTCAGGGTGCTGGTCCCGGTGTGTGCTGTGAGGGAGGGCGTGTGGCGTGGGACCTCTGCGGTGACAAACAGGACAAGTTGTGTTTGTACAGAAAATGAGAATCCTCTCTGGGCCCGTGGTGTGGAAATGCATCGCTGTCCTTCTCCAAAGGCTACTTGGGATTCTTCTTTGTGGGGCTCTGACGGGAGGAAAGGGTGTTCCTGCGTGCACCAAGCGCTTGAACATGGGTTTGTGTGTGTATATATATTTATTTATTTTTAAATTAAAGACGTGACATCGCTGTGCCTGTCCGTGGTGGTCCCAGCCTGGCGCCGGGAGGGTTGCGGGGGGTGGCGAGGACAGCCCGGGACCTGGGAGGGGGAGGCAGCCGCCATTTGCCGCGGGGTGCGGGACTCGGCCGAGGCCTCGGGCTGCCGCCAGCCGCGGGCGGTCCCGGGGC
>VZTF01007554.1:356585-375839 GCA_013397755.1 Cnemophilus loriae | reverse complement strand
CCACTCCCAAACCCTCTCCTTCAAGGCCGAGAGCCGGGCGCTCCCCGCCACCCCGCCGCGCCGCCACTTCGCCTCCTCCCGGGCGCAGGAGGCGAGGACGCTGCCGCAGATCCAGCCGGAGAAGCCACCAGCAGCGCCCCGCCGGCCGGCCAGCCCCGGCATCCCGGCATCCCGGGGGTCCCCGCCAGCTGCGCCCCCCAAGCCAGAAGAGAAGGGGAAGGGGCGCGTCCCGCAGCCCCGGGACGTGCGCAAGCTGGTGAAGAGCAGCTACAGCCTCAAGTTCGGGACTGCCGGCACCTCCCGCGGCACCGTGGCACCGGCGAGCAGCGGGGAGCCGCCCCCGGCCACCCCTCTGGTCATCCACTGCACCTCGGTCCGCCGGGAGCCAGCGCCGGAGCCGGCGGGTGAGGAGGTGCCGGGAGCCCCCGGCCGAGAGCCAGCCCCGGCGTGTGCCGAGGGGCCCGCCAAGCCCCCCGGCAGCCGGGCCGCGCCCTCCCACAGCTCCCCCATCAACATCACGAGGGTCCAGGCCACGCGGAGGGGAGCGGCCCCCACGGAGGAGCCGCCGGCATCGCCCCCGCGCCGGGAGCGGAGCGAGCTGCGGCTGCCACCACGGGCGCCGGTGGCAGAGGGGGTGCCGCACGTGGAGACCCATCTGCACGTCCTGGTGGGCCGGCCGTCCCCGGTGGCCAGGGAGAGCTCCCCGGCCCAGAGCAGCGCGGTGCTGCGGACAGAGAAGACCGTCCTCCTGCCTCCGCCACCGACGAGTCCCGCGGAGGGGAAGGAGGTGCGCGGCCGTGGCAGCGCCAGAGCGCTCCACGCCGCCGAGGGGCCGGAGTCGCTGGGGCAGCGGCACAGCAGCGGTGACGGCCGGGACCCCCGAACCGGAGCCCCGGGCGGCAGCAGCGCCCGCCCGCGGCCCGCGGAGCCGGTAGCGAGAAGCGCAGCAGAGCCCCGGGCCAGCGAGCAGAGGCAGCAGCAGCCCGGCGGCCGGCGGGTGTCGGTGGGCAGCGGGGGCTCTGCCGGTGGCACCGGCCCCGCCGCCCCGCTCCGAGCCGGGGAGGGCAGCGAAGGTCCCCCTGCGCGGCTGCCGGAGCGGAGGGAGGTCTGGGAGCACTCGCCGCAGTGGCCGGCGGCCACGGAGCCCCACCCGCCTGCTGCCCCGGCGGAGAACTCCAACTACTTGGCAATCCCCGAGAGAGCCCCCAAATCCACGCTGATGCCAAAGCTGCCCTCGGTGCCCAACCCAGGCAGCGCATCCTTTGGGACCCCCTTTGTCCTCAGCCCGGCCAGCGCCTCTTTTGGGACTCCCTCAGCCCCCAACCCAGCCAGTGCATCCTTTGGGACCTCCATGGTCACCAACGTGACCCACTCATCCTTTGGCTTCCCATCAGCCTCCAGCCTGGCCAGCACATCATTTGGGACCCCCTTGGTTTCCAACCCCAACAAGTCTTTTGGAGCCCCTCTGGTCCCCAACCTGTGCACCACATCCTTTGGGAACCCCTTGGTCCCCAGTCCATCCAGTGTGTCCTTTGGGTCCCCCTTGATCCCAAATGTATCCAGTGCGTCCTTTGGGAACCGCTTGGTCCCAAATCCATCCAGTGCATCCTTTGGGAACCCCTTGGTCCTCAATCCATCCAGCGCATCCTNCAGCCCATCCTTGGGGCCCCCCTTGGTCCCCAGTGCATCCTTTGGGTCCCCACTGGTCCCCAATCCATCCAGTGCATCCTTTGGGTCCCCCTTGGTCCCCAATCCATCCAGCACATCCTTTGGGTCCCCGTTGGTCCCCAGTGCATCCTTTGGGTCCCCAGTGGTCCCCAATCCATCCAGTGCGTCCTTTGGGAACCCCTTGGTCCCCAATCCATCCAGTGCATCCTTTGGGAACCCCTTGATCCCCAACCCTGGCAGCTCATCCTTTGGGTCCCCCTTGGTCACCAACCCCGTCCCCACTTCCCTTGGGCATCCATCAGTCTCCAACGTGGCCAGCTCTTTCTTTGGATCCCCTTTTGTCCCCAACCCAGCCGCTGTTCCTCTGGGAACTGGTGCCTATCCCCTCCCTGGTGGAGAAGTGCCCTGGAGCAAGCCCAGCTTTGAGTCCCCCCTGCCCCGAGCCCCCGAGGGCCCGGCTGCTGTGGAGCCCCCAGCCCAGTCCCACCTGGAGGATGCTCCTCATTTCCTCAGGAGGACCGATGGCCCCTCGCCGAGTGGGAGGAGCAGGCAAAGCCCCCCCAAGCCCTTCTCCGCCCCCCTGCCTGCCCAGCGGAGGATGCTCGTGGATCCCAGCAGCGGGAAGTGCTACTACGTGGAGCCGCCTCGGCAGCCCCAGATGAAAACGCTCTACGACCCCGAGACCGGGCAGTACCTGGAGGTGCTGGTCCCACCGGTGGCATCGCACACCGGGCTCTACCAGGCGCCTTTCAACCCCCTGGTCATGGCCCCGGGGGTCTACGGCCCACCCTACGCACCCTACGGCGGCTTCCCGGGGCTCCCGGCGCCGCCGCCCTCCGCCCCCTCTCCGCCGCACCCCCAGCTGCCGGCTGCCGACAACCCCGCGACCGCCGGCTCTGCTCCCAAGGGCGAGGGGCCGTCCCCTGCCGGGGGTCCCGACTGCGGCTACCTGGAGAGCCTGTACTACATCCCCACGGGGATGCGGGCCAGCCCCAGCCCCGAGCAGCCCCCGGCCCGCGCCAGCCCTGCCCCGCCCGAGAAGGGGTCCCTGCTCCGGATGTGACGGGACGGACCCGCGGGGATGTCCCTTCCCACGGCCGGGGTTAGCTCAAAGTCAGCATCACCCCTGGGAGAGCCCCCCTGCCCACGGCTGAGCAGGCCAAGCCCCGAGGGGTAGCGGGCGCTGGCTGGACCTCGCTGGCTTCTCATGGAATTGGGGACAAAAAGGGTATTTTCCGGTGTGAGCACCTGGCAGCCCTGAAGGGGCATGGAGGTGTGGGCCTGGCCAGCAAAGGGACCACACAGGCCCTGCTTCCCCTGTCCTGCCAGTCCCATCCCAAGGATGACCCGAGCCGGTTGGCACAGCGGGGTGATGGCCTGGCCACCCCCAGCCCCTCAGCCACGGCTGCAGCACAGACACCCCAAAATAGTAATAAAACTGCTGAAACAGCTTTAAATCTGCTCATTCATTCTGTGCTTGTGCGGTCTGTAAAGGGAGGCGGGGGGCTGAGGCACGTGGAACCTGCAGTCCATCTGTCTGTCTTGGAGTGTCCAGCAGAAAAATCCCAGTCCCTGGGAGCAGGAGGGGCCTCTGCAGTCATCAGTGAGCCCCAAACCCCAGCCCTGAACGCTAAACCACAACCCTGAGCCTCAAACCACAACCACGAGCCTCAAACCTCAGGCCTGAGCCCCAAATCCCAGCCCTGAGCCCCAGCCCTGAGCCCCAAACCCCCACCCAGCCCCAGCCTCATTCCCTGTAGGTCCACACCATCCGGGGAAGGATTTAGGTTGAGGAGAAGGGATCAGGGCTGAGTTACAGCAAAATCCTCCTGGAGAGGGGGCGCTCGGTCAGGGACACCCCCCGCGCGCCCCCCTTTCCTGCCGTGGCACCCGGGACGGACGGGCCGCCCCAGCCGGATGCAGGTGTGTGCTGGCCGCGCCTCAGCGCTGCTCGCCAGCCCCGGGGGGTTCATAGCCCGCCCCGGGGGTTCATAGCCCGCCCCGGGGGTTTATAGCCACCCCGCACCTCCGCCCCGCACTTTCGGAGCGCGACAGGATGCGGCCGGCGCTGGCAGCGTGGCTGGTGCTGAGCCTGCTGGGGGGGAGCGGGGCCGAGGGCATGTGCGGGGGCCCCCCCGCCGCCCCGTCCCGCTCCGTCCCCGCTCCCCAGCTGAACCCCGAGGAGCGGCTCTCGCCCCACATGCCCGAATCCCTGCGCTGCGACGCCTGCCACGCCATCGCCTTCCAGGTGGGGACCGGGGACACGGCACCCCAAAAGCGGGAGTGAGAACCCTTGTGGGGATGTTTCAGCCTGGGGAGATGCTGCCGGCTCCCCTGGGGCGCCCCACTAATGGATATTCCCCGTGGGCACCTTAAAAAAGCCCCTCGGCGCTCCTCAAGGACCCTCTAACCCATGCAGATGTGCTTCCACTGCCGGGGCCGCACGGAAGGGGGTGCAGACCCCAGCCCCGCTCGGGAGCAGGGGCAGCGGCAAGCTGCCACCCTCACTGCTCCGATTCTGCCTTTTTTCACCCCAGATTGAGGAGCAGCTGCTCAAGGCAGAGGGGAAGGTGGGCAAGAAGGCGCTGAAGGAGTCGGACTACATAGAGGTGCTGGAGAGGAGCTGCTCACAGGACTGGGAGAGGTGAGCGGGGTGTTCCCAGGGATGGGAGTGTCCCCTGGGATCAGGATGTTCCCAGGGATAGGAATGTTCCCAGGGATCGGGGGCGTCCGCAGGGGTCAGAATGCCCCCAAGGATGGCGGTGCCCCAGGGATCAGAGTGCCCCCGGGGCTGTCCCCAGGGACGGGGCTGTCCCCAGCGACCATTTTCCCTCCAACCCCGTCTTCCCGCAGTTACGGGGTGCTGGAGCTGGACGGGGAGAAGCGGCTGTCGGGGCCGGGGCTGCCCAGGCAGCAGCCCCTGAGCGTGATGGTGTCGGGGGGACCGTGGCCGGGCAGGTAAGTGGGGGTTTGGCGGTGCAGGGGGTCCGGGCACTGTCCGCTCGCCCCAGGCCACCACCGCGGCTCCTCGCAGGCTCTCCAAGCTGTGCCACGGCTACGTGGGCGAGCAGGGCGAGGCGCAGATCTACGGCGCGCACCGGCGGGGCCCGGCCGCGCTGCGGCAGCTGCTGTGCCACGGGGACAAGGGACCCTGCGCCGGCCGCAAGGACCGCCCGGACCCCCCGAAGGCGCTGCAGAACGAGCTGTAACCCCGGCGCGGTTAATGCTTAATGCCCCGGCGACCTTCGGAGCCGACTTCGTCCCCAGCGGGAGGCGACACGTGCCGGGAGGTGGGCACCTTCCCGGTGTCGCCTGTCACCGTTGTCGCCGCCGTCGCTCGAAGCTCGGGCCGGCCGTGCCGGCAGCGGCGCGGACTCCGTCCGGGCGAGCTGGGAATTACTCTGTAACCCACGGGCTCTAATGTTTCACCACGGCCGCGCTCCGGGCGGGCGCAGCCCCAATTAAAGGAGTTAATGGCTGATCCGTGCCGGGGCTGCGCTCGCCGGTTTCACAACCCCCAGCCAATGGCCGCCCTCCCGCCCGCCGCCCGTGCCGCCGCCACCGCCCGGCCGGTGACTAAAGTCCTTCCCACGGCCATAAAACCCCCCCGAGCAGGGACATCGCCGCCGGGGACACGTCGCCGCAGGATGGGGACCAGCTCAGGAGACCTGGCTCAGCCCCAGGTGAATGCAGGCGCCGTCCCTGTCCCCATCCCCATCCCTTCCTCGGTGTCAGCCCAGGGCGGTGGGGAGGGAGGTGGTGACCAGGGCTGCTGACCCCAGCGATGGCCAGCTCAGGGTCAGGATGCGCTGCTGGGGCTGGCAAAGCCCGGGGTGAGCCTGGGGACGGCCGTGGATCCCGGGAACAAGGGGACACGCTGCAATGCTGCGGCTGGGACTGGTTGTGCCACATTTGCCAGCACCTGCAGCGGGGATCCACCTCCACACTTCCCAGGAACAAACCACCACGCGGGGACCAGTGGGTTTGGGAGCCCAGACCCCTCTTGGGGGTCAGAGCTGGCACCGAGTGGGACTGACGGGACACGCATGCTGGGCCACGGCCCGGTGTCACCCGCGTGGCGCAGGGCAGAGCCCAGCCCCTTTCCCGTGGGACACCTGGGTCCACACTGACCCAGCTCCCACCTCGACCTCATTGCCAGAATGGGAACTTGGCTCTGGCCCCCGCGGGCTCCCCGCAGACCCCTGGGAAGGAGCTGCCTGCGGCGGGCAGGGTGAGTCCCGGGGCACCCCGCGGGCAGCATCACGCTCCAAATCCATCCGTGACACACCTGCGGATGGAGACCGGCCAGCCGGGACCCCTCCCATCCCCGCGGGCACAGGGGCTCCCACGGGGCAGGGTGGGGTGCCCGTCCTCGCACGCAGCCCCAGGCTGAGCTGTGCCCCCACGCAGCAGGACCCCGGGGCGGGCACCAAGCCCCCCCGGCCGGAGGTGGACATGCTCTACAGGATCGAGGACGTGCCCCCCTGGTACCTCTGCATCCTGCTCGGCTTCCAGGTACAGCCTGGAGAGTGGCAGACCCCAAGTCCCCGCTCCCCGCAGTGTGCGGCACCCCCAGCCCCGCTGAGCCCCCCCTCGCCCCCCAGCACTACCTGACCTGCTTCAGCGGCACCATCGCCGTCCCCTTCCTGCTGGCCGAGAGCATGTGCGTGGGCAAGGACCAGCTCACGGTGAGCTACCTCATCGGCACCATCTTCACCTGCGTGGGCATCACCACCCTCATCCAGACCACCGTGGGCATCAGGTAGAGCCGCGGCCCCGGCAGGACCCCCTGCCCAGCCCCGGGCCCGGGCGCAGGCATCCCTCTGTCCCCCCAGGCTGCCCCTCTTCCAGGCGAGCGCGCTGGCCTTCCTTGTCCCCGCCAAGTCCATCCTGGCCCTGGAGAAGTGGCAATGCCCATCTGAAGGTGAGGGCAGGGGGGTGCGGGGGGTGTCCGGCCTCTCCCCGCACCCCCGGGACCACCTCACCCCCCTTCATCCCCAGAGCAGATCTACGGCAACTGGTCACTGCCGCTCAACACGTCGCACATCTGGCAGCCCCGCATGCGAGAGGTACATCCTGCCACCCTCCCCGGGGACCCAGGCTCCCTGGCAGGCCGCTGACGCCCTCTCCTGCACCTCCCCGTGCCCTGCAGATCCAGGGAGGCATCATAGTGTCCAGCCTGGTGGAAGTGGTCGTCGGGCTGCTGGGGCTCCCCGGAGCACTGCTCAGCTACATCGGGCCGCTGACCGTCACCCCCACCGTGTCCCTCATCGGACTCTCCGTCTTCCAGGCGGCTGGTGACCGGGCCGGCTCCCACTGGGGCATCTCTGTGCTGTACGGCATGGGGACACGGGCGACACGGGGGACAGGGGGGCAGGCTCGTCCAACACGGAGCCAGGAGGATGTCAGGGGCACGAGGGATCCCGTCTGTCTCTCCCCTCAGGACCATCTTCCTGATTGTCCTGTTTGCCCAGTACCTGCGGCAGGTCGCCTTCTATCTGCCCGGCTACCGGCGGGGCCACGGCTTTGTCCTGCTCCGCGTCCAGATCTTCAAGATGTTCCCGGTAGGGACCGGCTGAGAGCATCGTGGGGCGGCCCCAAATTCCCCCCTTTGTCCCCACGCGGGCTCGGGAGCGGTGCGGGAGGGACCCGGTGTGTGCCCCGCAGATCGTCCTGGCCATCATGCTGGTGTGGCTGATCTGCTACGTGCTCACCCGCACCGGAGTCTTCCCCAGCCAGCCCGAGGAGTACGGGTACAAGGCCAGGACGGACGCCCGCGGGGAGATCCTGTCCGTGGCACCCTGGTTCCGCGTCCCCTACCCCTGTGAGTGCCCGGCGGCCCCGCGGCGCCCCGGGCCCCCCGATGCCCCTTTGCCCTGGGGGATGTGGGCACCCGGTGCAGCATCACCGGGGCTGGGGAGCACCCGGGGGGGCCCAAAGTGGCACCGGTGAGCACCGGGTGGGGGGTCCTGGGGTGTCCCCAGCCCTGACCCGCTCTGCCCCCCGGGCAGGCCAGTGGGGGCTGCCCACGGTGACCTCAGCAGCCGTGCTGGGCATGTTCAGTGCCACGCTGGCGGGCATCATCGAGTCCATCGGGGACTACTACTCCTGTGCCCGGCTGGCAGGAGCGCCCCCGCCCCCCGTGCACGCCATTAACAGGTACAGCCGGCTGTCTCCCCTCCGCCGTGCCTCACCCGCACCGCGGCACTCCTGGAGATTTGTCAGGGATGCTGCAGGAGAGTGGGATGGGCACCAGCCCGACCGTGCTGTTTCCCAGGGGCATTTTCACCGAGGGCATCTCCTGCATCATCGCGGGGCTCTTGGGAACCGGCAACGGCTCCACGTCCTCCAGCCCCAACATCGGCGTCCTGGGCATCACCAAGGTACCGGGGCCGGGGAGGGCTCCCGGCTCGGCTGGGGGGCGCAGGCACCGTCACCGGCTGCCGGTGTGTCCGTGCAGGTGGGGAGCAGGAGGGTGATCCAGTACGGCGCCGGGATCATGCTCGTGCTGGGCACCATCGGCAAATTCACGGCGCTCTTCGCCTCCCTGCCCGACCCCGTCCTGGGCGGGATGTTCTGCACCTTATTCGGTAACTGAACCCCCCAAACGCGGAGCGCTGCTCTCGGCAGCCCTGGGCCACGTCCTCGCACCTTCCCCTGAGCCCAAGGGTGCAGGGCGGGTCTGGGGGGGAACGGGCGCTCCTCGCACCCTCACCGCGGCTGGGGCAGCCCCCGATGCCCGGCCGAGCGCGGGCACCTCGGCCTGCATCGCCGCGTCTCTGCCGGCAGGAATGATCACGGCCGTCGGCCTCTCCAACCTGCAGTTCGTCGACATGAACTCCTCCCGAAACCTCTTCGTGCTGGGCTTTGCCATGTTCTTCGGGCTGACGCTGCCAAACTACCTGGATTCCCACCCCGGGTCCATTAACACAGGTACCGCCCGCCACGAAAAGCCGCAGTTCTGGGAGTTTGGGGAGCAAGAAGGGCAGATCGCCCACCCCGGGGGAGCAGCGGGGAAATCCGGCTCCTCACAGCACCCCCGGCTCCGTCCCACGCTCTCGCAGGTGTCCCCGAGCTGGACCAGATCCTGACGGTGCTGCTGACGACGGAAATGTTCGTCGGGGGGACCATCGCCTTCGTCCTGGACAACACCATCCCGGGTAAGCGCNCGCAGGGACGCAGGAGGAGCGAGGGCTGGTGCCGTGGAAGGCAGGAGCGCACTCGGACAGCTCGAGCAGCGCCAGCCTGAGGAGCTACGACTTCCCGTTCGGGATGGGCGCGGTGCGGAGGAGCCGCTGGCTGAGGAAAGTGCCCATCTGCCCGGTGTTCACCGGGTTCAGGGCCCGGGCGAGGGGCAGGGGCACGGCGGCCGCAGAGGGGCCGGACGGCGCAGACGGGGGCTCGGTGTGCACCAAGGTCTGAGCGAGGGGAGGGTCCCGGGAGGGTCCCGGCCCAGCGCCGGAGGAGCCGAGCCGAGCTCCCGGGGGGCTGTCGGGGTTCGGTAGCACCCACCAAGGCCAAAGCCAAGGCTGCTGGTGCTCGGCTCGAACGCAGGGCTAGGGAAACACAACGCTGCTCTCGGGGGACATCCCGAGCTCCGGGGTACAGCCTGGGGACCGCCACCCCGTGCCATGCTCTACCCGAAGCTTTAGCTGGCTGAGGCTCGTCCAGCGCCTGCTGAAGCCCGTCAGCCACATCGGAGCCAGCCGGGGCCCCGGGGCCACCAACTCCCACCCGGGGCCACCAACTCCCACCCGGGGCCACCGATTCCCACGCTGTGCCCTCGGCTCAGGCAGGGTGGCCCAGCGGCTGGCACGGGCTCCGCGTGGGGCAGTGGCCAGACCAGCGTTAGGATGCCTAATTTAAGACCAGACATTAAAAATGATAAAATATTCAAGCGCACGTGCCCTGCCAGTGTCCCCGCTGCCTCCTGCACCGTTCCCTCGTCCTTTGCGCACCTTTAGCCGAATTCCCTCCCGGGCTGCCACACACGGAGACACGCTGGATTTCTGCCAAGTGGGCTCTGCCTGAGCCCGGTGCAGTGGGAGAGGCAGCTCAGCACAAGCCCCTGGCAAACCCTTCCTGCTCCGGGAGCTCTGGAGCGCTGGCTCCGTCCCGGCCGTGCTGGTGACAGCCCCTCGTGTCACCGCTGTGTCCTCAGCTGCAGGCGCAGAGGTGGCTGACCCCCAACGCAGCGGGGTCAGGCCAGTCCTGGCCCTGGATTTAGCACCAAAGTTGAGCTGAGGCAACATTGCGCAACCCCGGCACAGCCCGGGGTGGCACCGCCGCACTCTGGCTCCCCAGCCTGAGCAGGGAGAGAAGTGAGAAAATCTGTTAAAAGCGAAGATGAGGGAAAAAAAATTCCCAACTTAAAATAAACCCCAAGTGATGCAAGTACAACCACTCCCCACCTCCCACGAGCACCAGCCAGGCTCTGAGCCCCCTCTTCTGCTGCTGCCCTGGTGAGCACGGTGTCACAGTGTGTGACACCTCTCTGGCCAGCGGGGTCCCCTCCCATTTCTTTGTCCTCCCAGCGCACCCGCTGGGGCTGGAGCGGGACTGAGAGGAAGCCTGGGTGCTGTGGAAGCGCTGGGTGCCACCACCTCTGCTGCGGTCACACCCCAAACCCATCGGGGCAGGGGCTGCCGTGGCCAGCGGCGGGCAGCGCTGCGGGATGCAGGAGAGGGATTAACCCAGCCCACGGCCGGGCCGGCTGCTCCACACGCTGGCTGCTGGCTGCTGCCACCACCCCGAGCTGATGGTGGCCAGGCCGAAGCTCATGGGCAAACCGCAGCCACGCAGGACCCGCTGGTGGAACTCCCACCGCAGATAAAAATCAGCCGTGTGCGTTTTGCTGACCTTCTTCTTCAGGTGCTCGAGTCTAAACTCTCCCAGGTCAGTGGAAATCCTGGAGTAGGGCCGCCAGCTCTCTGCAGGGGAAGGGAAGGCAGTGCCCAGCCCGGGGTAACTCCATTATCACTTTGCAGAGCAGCAGCAGAAGGGGTTGGTGCAGCTGAGCTCCCCCGGGAGGGAGAGGCTCCTCCCGGAGCACGAGGGGGTTCTGCTGCAGGCGGAGCAGTACCTGCGGGAGGGCCCCGCCTCGCCCTGCCCGTCCTGCAGAGCTGCAGCTCCAGCTGCTCCCCTTCGGCTTAATCCGAGCTTAGAAAGGAGATGTCAACAGCGAGGCCGGGCTGGCCTGAGCGGGGCCTGGCCTTGATCCTTGTGGCTCCAGCTCAGGACATTCCATGAAGCAGGAGCAGATGAGAGGCTGCTGCAGCCACCACCGGACTCTGCAGGGCCAGGCTGGCAACAGCCACAGGGAAAAGGAAGGGAGAGCGTGGCGTGGGAGGAGAGCAGTAAATTCCCATCCCTGGAAGCGTCCAAGGCCAGGTCGGACGGGGCTCGGAGCAGCCTGGGGCAGTGGAAGGTGTCCCTGGCCGTGGAACTGGACCTCTGAAGTCTTCCAGCCCAGAGCAGCGTGTGACTCCACGGAGATGTGATTCCATCCAGCTCCAGCCAGGATCCCGGGCCATCGGGTTCCGCAGTGCCAGCCCTGTCCTGCACACGCTGCCAAGCGCCTTCCCGTGCCACACGCCCAGTTATGAGACAGCCACCACATCAGTTCTACTATTATTTATTTTTTTAAATATTTTTGAAAAAATATAATTTTTTTACAATATTTTCAACTTAAACACTATTCACACTGAACACGTATGGCAGCTTAACCTACCCAAATATGAAGTTTAAGAAGCCAAAACTGTTCTAGCTTTATTAAAAGAAAAAAAAAAAAAAAGAAAACCAACCAAAAATCAAAAAAACCAAAAAGTCGTTGTGCTGTAGACTATTGTGTAGTGATGATTAAACAAAGCAAGGGAAAAGCACCACTCAAATCACTAATGCTGGGGTCGGCCTGGTTAAATCCAGCTGTGGGAAGTCGGATGCTAAGGGTTCCATAGGCAGTGGAAGGAACTGTGATGGATCTCACAGCTCCTCGACCAGCGCGGGAAGGGGGAGGTTTGTAACATGATCACACACTGCGAAGGACAGGGGACTGCTGCCTCCCGCTCGCCTGGGTGTTAGTTCAGGAGCTGAGATCTACGACTCTGTACAGGTCTGTGAGATTCGGGCTAAGCTCACGCTGCTCCCCGGGATCATGATGTTTTGTAAGGGGGGAAATTAACATTAGTCACAACACTGATACCTCAAAGGAAAGTTAGCTAATTTGCATAACAATCAGATCTCCTCACTTTCACTTGGAAGTTAAGGCATTATCAGGTGCAAGCTAGCACCAGTTAACACATCTTCAGCTAAAGACAGACCATTCACCGCAAATTCCAAGTCCTGTTTGAGAAGTCAGAGTCTGCAGAAGGTTTTATTAACGTGGTACTTTGTCTCAACTTGACTGGTGCTTCTTACCTCACTGCCTCCTTCGCACAGAGCCAGGGCCCAATTATGTTTCCATTAAACTTTTGACAGATTTACTTAATAACAGTCTCAGCACTTTTATTGAGCATGCAAGACTAACAAAACTTTGGCAATGCATAAGTGTAACACAGTGACAAGAAGAGAGAGCTTTTACAATTAAATCTTCTAATACTGGCTTCACAGTGTGGAAATTGTGCTACATCCACCAAAAGAGGGCCCAGTCTACTCAAATGTTTAAGTACTTCACCCCAGGAACAAACTCCTTTGCGTTTGGATTCAGATTACTCTTGACCTGAGGAAGGGAAGAACAGAAATCGAGGTGAATCACTATTTTCAGCTTCCATTTTCAAGCTGAAGACAATTAGAGGCATAGGTTTATGGATTTAGAGCAACAATCAGGTATACAATACTTATCAGCACTATACACTTACACTTAGCAGCAGCCTACAATCCCTAGAAGAGCCCTTTCCTCTGTGCTACTCCCTGAGTTATCCAACCTTCCTTGGCTCCACCTGAAGATTCAGCTGGATGAGGGCTCAGGGAATGAGCAGCAAACCACAGGCATGCACCAAACCCAGCAGCTTCCCCTCATGCTGAAATGGCCTTTTCTCAAGCTGAGCTGCTAAAACGTGCCACGAGGATTTTAAATTCTGCTTATTTAAGCAAGAGGTGACTCGTTCCAGGAACTTCAGCCACTTCTGGGAATTTCTTGTGTATGAGCACTGTATTGATTTGTTACATGTCTCTGTCTGTGACTCCCCTGTCCTCCCCCTTGGCAGGCTGCTGCTGCTCCACAGCCTGCAGTTGGAGGTGGGCACCAGCACCTTCAAAAGGAGCTCTGTGTCACAAAGAAATGGAGGATTGGGCTTTTCTGGTCTTCACTGAGTCTGCAACTGCTGCCTGCAGCTGCTTCAGCTTGGAAAAGTCGGGGTCTGCACGTGAATCTCAGAGCAGCTGCGTGACAGGATGGTGTGGGGTCTGTGAGGAACTCTGCATTCTGTGAGGGAAAATAAGCACACGCTGCCCCTCCCTTTGAGTTGAGCTAGGGACAGAAGTCAGACGGCAAAAAGAGGGAAATAATCACGGTTTGGCCGCTTTCCCCCTCCCTAGAATTGCTACAGGGATCTGCTGTGGTTCTCCCTGGGACAGACCAGCCCAACGTGTCAGTGCTGGCACATGCCCGGTGACCCTTTCACAGCTCCACTCAGTGCCCTTCTTTCATAACATCCCACCCACTCCTGGAGTTGTGACATGGGCTGGGACAGGCTCCACGTGGGCATGAAGAAAACCACCAAACAGGTCACATCCCATGAGGACACATCCTTCCCAGCAGCCCTCACAGCCAGGCAGGGTTTCACAGGCTCCTTCCTGCTGCAAAGGACTTTCTCTTGCCGTCAGCAGCAATAAGCCCCAGCCCTGGACAAAGACTCAAGCTCTAGAAAGAGGATGAGAAGCTGAACTTACCACCAGATCCTCCAGCGATGAGCTGTCACTGATAACAAGGTCATTGAACTGGTCCTGGATTTGATCCATTGTTTGTGGGAGATCACGGGCTGGAATAAACCACTCATGCTCCTCCTCCTCTTCCAGCATCTCCTGGAAACAGCGCTCGATAAATTCTTCTTCCCACAACTCCTCTTCGATCTGTGCAATGAAAAGAAACTGCTTCAGCAACAAATCCATTGTGAGCTCGTGGGGTTTTTTATTCCCAGGTGTGTGCACCCAGCAGACCTTCCCAGCCATCCAGGTGTGTGCACCCAGCAGCACCCCAGCCCACCACCATGGCCGTGCAGCAGGAAGGACATCCCTGCTTTGTCCCAGGGATTGGGGCTGCAGCTGAAAGGCAATGGCAGGAGAACCCCCCAGGCCCAGCTGTTTTGTCTGCAGCTTGTTACGAGCTAAAGAAGAAGGAAAATGTTGGTCCCAAGCAAAAATTTCAGCTGTACCAACCAGTCCGGACTGAGCTCGCTGCAAGCATGAGGAAGTGAGCTGTGCCAACACACTCAGCCAGGAAACACTCCCCAGGAAAGCGTCCTGTGGGACTCCTGGCGAAAAAATAACCACTGCCTGTCACCTGGAACAGGCAGCCTCTGCTCTCCCCGGCTCTTGGTGCGTGCTCACCCACTGTGCTCTCCTGGGGAACCCCCCCGAGGGCAGCAGCTGTCAGGAATGCAGCCCTGCTGTCCCGGGAGCAGGACACACCAAGCCATGCAGAACTGACACGCGGTGCAGAGATTAAAGCAGTTTTCCTTGGTTGTTCAGTAAACAGGCTGAGGGAGCTCATCCTACAAATTTTCCATGTCCTGCATCAGAGTGTTCAAGAGTGGAAAGCAGGGAAACAGAGGCTGGTGTGAATGACTTGCCCAGTCACAGGGGAATGGAAAAAATATTCAGGACGGATTTAGAAGTTCTCTCAGTGAAAGCTCAAACAAGTTTTCCCATCTCTCCTTCGCTCTGAAATCAAACACCTCCTCAGTCCTGGAGTGGAAATTCGGTTACCACAAACACCGAATCAAAAACATTACCACCAGGTATCAGGGCTGCTGTGCAATCTGGTCCTTGCCCTTAGGGCAAACACATCCACGAGCTCACCTGGTGCTCTGGGGAACAGGGACTCACTCATCCCCACGTGCTCTGAGCCACCGAGGCACCGCCCAGGCACTCCAGAGGCACAGAACGCTGACTCAGTGATTCTCTGCCTCCCTCCTGCCGCGGGCACACGGCCACAGGCTCCTGTTACACAGGGCTCGCCCGGCTCCAGGGGCTTGGTTACAGCCCTGTGCCCCTGCAGGTGCCTCCACAGCAGCTCCAGGAGTACTAAATAACATTTAATTCCCCAAACACCTGGAAATCAGGACTGCCTGTTTGGATTTTCCAGCTCCTGTGCTGCTGTGTCTGCAGCAGCAGGTGACCAGGCTGCCCCAGGTGTTTGTCTGTCTGAGCGCGACCCTTCTCCCCTCACACTCCCACCTTTCCTCTGCTCTGACAATGGAATCTGTGCCTGAAAAATCACAGCACAACTCTCAGCTCCTTCCCAGAGAACTACATCCCCTGGATGCCAACTGTGCTACAGTTCCCAGGGGGAAAAAGCCACCAAACAGGAAACAACGCATAAGAGAATGGAGGTTTTGTGAGCAAACCTGACTCTCAATGAGCTCAGTGCTGCCGGCACCCTGAGGGTCCCATGCTGGTGGCTCAGGCAGCAGCTCTGGGGTGCACAGAGCAAGCTGGGAACGGGAAAGGGGTGTGGAAAGAGGTGGGCTGTTCCCAGCCTCTGGAGCAGGAGAGAAAAGAGTGACAGATGCAAGGTGGCAGAGGAAGGTAAGGCTTCCTTCCCACCTGATGGAGAATGGAGCTGTAAAACTCAATACTAAAATGAGCAGGCCTGTCACCCGGCAGCTCTGCCACCCAACACCTGTGGAGCAGCAGTGCTGTTCCCAAGGCAGGTGTGCAGCTGGAATTCCCCAGCTCAGCCCTGGGACACTCGGCGTGTCAGCACACGAACGCCTCCCGGGCCAGCCCTTCCCAGGTGCCACGTACTTCTGTCAGCTCTCGTTTCTCCCGTCCCTCCTGCAGAAGCAGGGAATTAATGGATGCATTTGAACGTGCTACACTTCCTGTATTTTCCACCAGGACTAGAGAAGATCAGCATTTACTGCCAGAGAAAGGGAGACCTGTCTGTTCCCCAGGATCACTCCAGAGAATTCATCTGAAACTTCCTCTCCGAAGGACTGTCAGGGTCGGGCCCCAGCTCTGTCCCCTCCGCTGGGAAGTGACAAAGGACAGCGGGGACACCGAAAGCAGGGCGTGACTTGCCTGCCTGTTAAACTCCTCCTCGTTCTCCATCCACATGTACTCGGCGAAGGGGTTGTCATCCTCGTGGGAGTGCCCGTTGATGATCACATCCTCGCTGATGATGCTGGGGCTGGTACTGCTGCGACTCGGGTCCTTCATGGCTGCCTCTCCGATCCCAAACCTGCAACTGAGGAGGGCGGCGATTAAACACCTGCACGTTCCTCGTTCCCTGCCTCTGCACCAGCCCAGCCCGAGGCAAGGGAGGCTGCACCCGCATTTGGAGGCTCCAGGCCTGCAGCAGAGCTCGGAGATCACAACCAGGAACAGCATCACAAGCACCTTTCCCACTGTGTGCGAACTGCAGGCACAAATTAATTTCCCAAACTGAACCTCGCCAAAGCCAAGCACCGCGGCCAATGAAAAGTGACAGGAAAAAACAGGAAGCACACGTACTTGCCACTAGGAAAATATTTAAACATTCTAAAGGAGACTTTGTTTTCCAAAGCACTTGCAAGTGTTGTGTCTGATGGCATGGGCCAGGTTTCACAGCCCTTTCCTGCTGGGAAACCTCGCAGGGAGCAGAAACCACGAGGAACTGACCCTGCACAGGGCCACCTGGAAATCTGAGGTGAGACAGCACTGCTGCCCTTCCTGCTGCCCAAATACGCAGATCAACACTGGAAAAGCTGAGTATTTGTTGGATACTAACACTGGTAGTATCAATTTTCTTTAAACAGTATGCAAAGTGAGGCAATGTCTTAAAGAAAAATGACCTAAAAAAAAACCAACCTGACCAAAAAATCCACGACTCAAGTCCAATTTGAATGTTTTTCTCACGTTCAAATTCACAATGAAAGTTGCAGCAGCGAGTGAGAACATTTTTATTTTATTCTCCAAACAACACTTTAGCTCGTTGTGTGCGTATCAAAGAGTGACTTCTTCAGAGAGGAGAGTATCAAAATACAGCCTTGTCGTTATTAGAGTACAAGGCCTTATCACCCAGCACCTCACATTTTCTCTTTGCATTCCAGCTGGTCCTGTTATCTAGGGAATTAATGCAAGTTTTGGTTCAAAACTCTTGATAATCCCAGCTAAAACCCTGCCACATCCAAGTGACCAATTAAGAAAAGCACAAAGAAGAAGGAACCTGCCTGGCTTGCTCTGCTGCAGGTTTTCCAATCAGAGGCAAACCCCAGCACGGAAGTCACTGCAGCTGCCTGGGAAGTGCCACAAACGGGAGCAGATCCCGTGTATTCCACTGGGTATTCCACCCAGGGAAAACAGGCTCTCCTTGATGTTCTTTCAAAACAAACTTGCTAAGGATTACTGGCAGCGTTCACCTCAAACAGGAAAGGACGTTGAGTTTAACACCCCAACTGAAATTGCTTTAAGCCACTTCAGCTGCTCCCAAGCCAACACATAGGACGGAGTACAGGAAAGCCAAAATAAATAATAAATACATAATATAAATAAATAACAATAATAATAAATAATAATAAATAATAAGAAATAAATAAAAAGTAAATAATTAATAATAAATAAAAAGTACAAATAAAGCCCAAAAAGCATAATTTCTTTTTTTCCCCTTTTCACTGGCATGTGTTTTCACCTTCTCTTTTGTGGAGCTAATCTTGACATTACTATTTTCCTGAAGGTAACTGCCTCAGCAGTGAGGCAGCTTCTGCACAACGGTGACTGTACCCAGACAAGTCCAGAAAGGTAAAAATAATTTAAAAAACCACCCCAAACCCAACAAACCAACCCTACTTGTTTGTGTAAAAGCTTGCAAGGTTAATTTGTTGAATCATGGGCCGGCTTTCCCATTTTTGAAGCGCTCCCACCGGACAGAAGCTCCAGCTTTAGGAGGAAGAGAAGTCCAGCTTGGGCCAAGCCAGCTGTGCCCACCACTGCCCAAGGATGAGCAGGATGATCTTCGAGAAGCACCCAGGCTCAGCCTGAACATCTGAAGTTTATGTGAGGAAGCCCTCAGTCCATTCATGCTTTCCCCCACTCACTCATCCTGCAGGAACCCTGAGGAAGCCCCGGGCCGGTCCCTCACTCGCAGCACTCCTGATTTCACGTTCTGCAGCTTCCACCTGAACAAAGAAACCTTCCAGAACAAATAACCCTTCCCATTCCTCCCCTTGGACACACAGACCAGGTTTCTGTGCCCACGTGTGGGGACAAGCTCAGTCTCGTTTCGCCAGTGCCGGGTACAACCTTTTCAGTGAGGGAATTCTGAGGGGGAGAGCCAAATGCCACTCCAGTCTTGCAAAAAGTCCCAGTCTCAGCAGGCTGCTGCAGGAAACAAGCCCCAGTGCCAGGCTACACTGCTGCTGGGAATAAAAATAACCCGTTTTCCATCTGGGAGTAGGTGGGAAGCAGAGGAGCTCAAAGCTCCTCACTCTAGAAGAGGAAATGTAACATTGGCAGTGCTAAGGAACGGAAAACAGGGAGAATTCTGCCACGGTGACACACTGTGAGGTTCTGACCCACGTTCCTCTGGGATTTCGGTGTGGAGTGAGGGTGGTGGAGCAAGCATGCCGCGAGTGCATAAGGAAAGACACTAAAAAAAAAATAGGATTTTTATCTTAGGAATGAAGTCAGAAATTAAAAATCCTGTAACGAGAGGCTTTCAGCTAACCCTGAGTCGTTTTCTGCATGGAGTGTGGAGCTTGTTACCCCAGAACATCACTGAGGCCCATTAATTCACCCATTTCCCTGAATTCTGCTGCAGTTACAGCCATGAAGAGCCCTTGACCGACCATCATTAAAATTCAGAGCTTTGTGACTGAAGAGTCTGCATTTAAAACCCAGTCACGAAAGAAGATTATCCACTGCCTTCTCCGGAGGTGAGGTCAGGCCTAATTCCATGCAGCAACCCCGGGTCCTCACCCGCGACAGAAAAAAAAAAGAGGAGAACAATTAAGTAAAAAAGAATTACGGTATTTGCTTTAAGCACCCAAACCCACGACGCGATGGTTTCAGTGGGAGCTGAAGATCAAGGAAAGGTGTTTCAGAGCAGCTCGGGCAGGAGTCGGTGCTTGTTTATCAGCCGGTGATTCCTCCTGCGAGCCGGCAGCGCCGGCCCAGCTCCTCCTTATCTACCGAGATTAGCACACGGCTCTTATCAACGGAGCTGATTATTACCGTCTAATAATTACACTCGCCTAGCAAACAGATTTCTTAATCAAATTCACGCGGGACGCCAGCGCTATCTGATACAAACGCTTCCAAGTGCTGCGCTGGAGGTTACGGAACGCAGCCGCCTCCTTCGCGCGGGGCCAAGGCGGGGGCCGCGGGAGCAGCGCCCCGGCAGGGGCCGGGCCCCTCGGCGGGTGGCCGGAGTCCGCTGCCGGGCCATGT
>VZTF01007554.1:328868-356015 GCA_013397755.1 Cnemophilus loriae | reverse complement strand
CTCACTGAGGGAGGGGATAGTGGAACACTGGGGGAACAACACTCTCGTTCACGAAGCGGTGTTTCTGCACGGGGTTCGTGCGTTTTTAAGGCTCTGGATCAGGAAATGGGACATAACAAATACTCTTTTCTGCGTGCGTGCCGAAGATTGAGCCCCATTTACAAAATGGGTTCAAAAAGCCATTTTTATTCTGTTTTGCTGCTCCTCCCCCCTTTCCTCAGGGGAAGGTGGGAACGCCTCTCCTGCCCCAGCCCAGCCCCCCTCCCTCACACCCCCCCAGAGGCCCAGAAACCACACAGCGAACGGAGTTAAAGCCCTTGGAGCCCTCGGGGGGACAAAACGTGGAGCCCCCAACGCTCCTGGGGCCAGGTGCCCCAGCTGCACACGGGAACACGCGTGGCACACAAGCGGCTGGAAACTGCAAAGGCCCAAGGGGTGTTAGTTTATACCGATTTCATTAGTCACCATTAGCAACTTGGGCCCAGGGCCCAAGGGTTCCACACAGTCCAGTTAATACTGCAACAGACCCCTGCAAGCATCATTCTTAAAAAAACACTATACTCTCGCTACTCTTATTTCCACAATTTCCAACTCTACAAAGCCAGTAAGATCAGGTTTTTCTGGCACCTTTTCCTCAGAAATTACCCTAAAGGCTGTATTTTCCCTGAGCTCTGCCCAGAAACAGAAGACACGTGGCAGAAGCAGTGGGCTTGATTAAGTTTCTGATTGGTAAAAGCATCCTTACAATCACACCTGGGAATGCTTTATGTTCAGACACTAAACCTGCACACAGGTCAGCACTCACACAAGGTACAAGATCAGCACAGGTATTAGCTAACAAAAGGCTCCTTTGAAAATTAAATGTATTTCAATACATTAATCTTAAACGCACAGTGTAAGGAAACTGAAAATGCTTGGGGAAGATGAAGACCTTTGAAATAAATTATCTGTCACCCTCAGAGAGAAGGGGTGCCTGGCCTGTGGCCAAGGCCTGGCTGAGGGACTCAGCAGCCTCTCGGTGACAGATGAGTGACAAATGCCACCCTAACTGGGGCACCAAGCCCAGCCTTGTGACTTAGTTCTGCTCCCAGTGCCCGGCTGCTGGTGCCTGTGCTTCCAGAGGCCCCAGAAAGCTCTAAGATTCTATACCGGCCTGACCTTTAATCCATTTCCTACAAACCCAAACAACGCTTTGCACACTCATGAGTGCCGTGTACAGAGCAGTAACTGCTCTCTGCACAGGGATGAGTCACTGCACGGTAGGACTTTCACTGGGATGTGCTATTTAAACAAACCCTGCACTGGAGCTGCTCCTCAGCACTTCTCCCCTCTCCGGGGGCCCCAGAGAACCCGCTGCCCTCGCAGGAGCTGGCTCACGGTCGGTGAGGGACTGCACCCACCTCGGGTGAGGGTGCCACACAGAATCACGGCTGGAAAAACAAGTTCTCAAGGCTTGACTGGCACACAGCACAGTGTCCCATGGCTGCTGGGTGCGTCTGCTTAACGACATTGGAACTTCGCCAACACTCAGCGTCCTGCATCCCAAAGCCCTTCCAAGCCCCAAATCCTCAGGCTGGAAGAACTGGCCCCGGCTGTTTTATCCACATGAATGGGATGTGGCTTCAGCTTTGATGAGAACACCCCAAAACTGCAGAAATAAAAAGTGTCAGCAGAATCTACCTACCAGCGTTTTAACAAGTGATATTTTAATTTGTTTGGAAACGCAAGAGGGTTTAGGGAAGAGAAAGAAAAGTTATGCAGGAAGCTGCTGAAGCACAGGTGTTAAGAACATGCACATTTTAAAAAGAGAGCTCGAGTTTTGGTGTGGTGACGTGACACAGGATAAAGAGTTCAGCAGACACACTGGTTAACATGCCAAACATCTATAACAAATCACTGTGGCCTAGCTTTGTTTATTGGGAATCACTTTAGTAACCTGAAGTCACAAATAAGCAGTAAATAACAAAAACTACAGATAAACACAGGTTACACATGCAAATTCCTGTTCACATCTCACATGTGCAGGTACATTAAGAGCACAGTTCTAAAGAGTCTTGACAAAACCAGGTTTTAACAAAAAAAAAGGCGTTAAAATGCAGGTATGAAAACTTCCATGTGAAGACTATAAAGATACCTTTGTCCCTTTCAGGACTCCAATGCTGCTTTTGATATACCAGAGATGTACGACAGCGACGAGATTCAAGTAAAAGCAGGAGGAGCTCGAGGAAATAATACTGGTCAGAGAATGGGCATTTACTTCTCACTAAAAATACACGGAATAGCTGAATAGGAAAGTCTAGCAAGAGCTTAGGAAAAAAAAAAAAAATCACAAAGTTGTAAAGCTGACTAATCACTAATTTTCCTATTTGCTATAGATAACAGCAGTGACATTAAAAGAAACTGCAATTCAACATTTAAAAATGCAACTTACATTTAAAGACTTTTCCAAAGTGAAATGCAATGACAGCCTTACACTCAAAATTAAATAGCTGCTAGGCTCAGACCAAAATATGGAATGTTCTAGATAAAATAAAAATACAGTGTTACTTTTCATTTTTTATTCAGAATGGAATTGAAAGACAATTTCTGAAGCTTGAAAGTAGTAAGTTTCATTTAAACGCAGTTTTCTTCTCATAGATGAGCTTTCCACAAGGGTGCAAGATTTTTTTTCTGTAATAGCTTGAAGTGTCAAAATGAAAAGTTGTTGCCATTCTCACATTAAGAACAAATTGTTGTCATTAACTTAACTGCATATGCTTTTTGCTACAACATTTAACACATGAACAGACCTATAATGCCTACTGTATCTCACTAAAACAAAAAAGAATACAGTATTTCCATCTACTACTTGTACTGCTTTTAAAAAAGATTAACATTAAAAACAAAGCCACGTTTTCCTTACATCCTTCCTTCTTTTTAAGCTTCTTTCTTTTGCCTGTAGTCTTCTGCCATTTTATCCAGAATTTTCTGTTGAAAGAAAGCAGTTATATTTGGGATATATTTAAAGAGTTTCTCACAGGCACAACGTAAAGAACAGAAACATAAATGCAGCTTCCAAGTTTAAAATCTCTGAACGTTAATTGCCATTGCAAAGGTCGTAACTAACAAGGCTGGCACTTCTCCCTGCCCTGCCCTGGAGTGGAGCTCTCCTTGGCAAGCCAAGGGAATTCCTTCCCCTTTTGTCACAGACTTGTGACAGTGATTGTGCCACTTACCTGGGTAGAATCTGCCCTCTACAGAGGCAGGGACACAACATCTCCCCTCCCTGGAGAGTTTAATTTGAATTTGAGGAATTTGTTACCACTTTGATGATATTTGGCAGCAACATCACTTCACCTATTTAATTTTTCCTGCTTTCCAAGCAAAGGAAACTCCCAGCTCCACAAGTGCCACTGTGAAACAAAAGCTGCATTCCCCCCTTCTCTCCCCAGTTCCAAACCCCACCACTGTCACACAATCACCCACAAGCAGCTCACTGATCATTTCTGCCATGGAAAAAGCAAAGCAAATCATGTTTCATTCACGTAATAAAGCTCACAAATTGGCAGTATTCCCCCCCTTTCCCTTTTTACATCAAGGCTTTCATGTCCCATAAGCAAGTACCTCAATGGAAAAAAAAAAACAAAAAACGCTATGGTGATGGATGAGGGAGGATTTCTTCCTACAGGATCCTGCAAGGGAACTGATTTTCTGATCTACTCCTTCACAGTGTTTGTTTGGTGACAGTTTTTGCGCCATCTGCCTTCCTGGGCCCTCTGTTTATTTAGGGGTTCCCTGTTACTGCAAGAAGGCAAATGTCTGAATGATGAGGTGCCACCTTCTTCTCTGTGGAGCCCCTGGGTTTTGCTTTAGCTCAGGGATCACCTGCCAAGAAATGCACTAATGTGACACTGCAGGGCTATCAGAATTCCTGTGGGATTGCCCTTTCCTGGAGGTGATGTTTGCAGCTCACACTATGAGGTTACAGCAGCAGCACTGTCACTCATGCCATGCAATCATGTGATACCTCATCCAGTTAGAAAATGGAAAAAGTGTTCACAAAATCAGAAGTTGCAAAGGGTTTTGCTTTTTTAAACATATAAAAACTTCATCTTCAGCTTTGCTGACTGGTTAAAAACACTCTCAAAGGGACAACTGGAAGGGATCTGGGCCATCTGTATTTACTCTGCATCGCTACTTCTAAGCCTGGCCTTACTCCAATTGGAATTCCCTCTTTAATCCAAATTTACGAGATAAAAAAATGCTGGAGCCCCTCTTTAAACTGTGCATTCTGCATATTATTTTCACAAGATGAAGTTTTGGAGAGATCTACTTAGAGTTAAAAGTTAGAGAGGAAGCCAATTTCCACTGCCTGAAAGGTATTTTTATTCTCAGTCCGGTCTCGTTGAGCTCTATTCCCCAGAAAGAATCAAGCCATTTAAAATGAACAAGTTTTTGCCTTACCTTCAACTTTTGATAATGAGGAAGGCTGCTGCAATGGGTCTTTTTTGCAACATCTTCATTTGTGTAGAACAGGGAACACAATTTGCAATAAAACCCTGTTTTGGGTACCACATAATTCACACCTAGAGGAGTAAACACCACAAAATAAACTAAGAGATCTACTCTACATCATTTCTTTTAATGTCATATGTCATTTCAGCTAAATCTTAAAACCATAATTCATTTTACATTAAAAGCTGCTTTATCTTTAAAAGTCTCTGTTTTAGTTTAGTCAAGCAGGGGCCTGGTAGTAACTAAGTATGTGCAGGCTTTTTTTTTTGTTGTTTTTTTTTTTAAATTTAAAAATCAACCTTTCAGATTTAGGGTCCATTTTGTTGGTTCCTTCAAAAGAACTCACAACGTTTTGAAATCGGTTTTGGAGTATTTAATATGACTCTGAACTATTACCACTGCTGTGCTTTGTGCTAGCAATTGAATTTGTGTTGCTGAAAGATACCTCCTTCAATTTCTGCCTAAGGAAAGGGTTATGAAAAACGCAATGAAAATAAGGAAAAAAGAAAGAAAATACTTGGTTTAGGGCAGGAGTGAAGAAGGGGGAGGAGGGGAAGCCCTAAAATGAAAGGCTATGGGGCAATGTATTGTCAAAAATAAAAATCAGATGAAATGAGAAATGCTACTGCAATGCACAGAGACATTTTGGAGAAGAAATGGAAAGAGCCTTACTTACCAACAGGAATGTTTGGCTGGTACGGCCCAATCCTAAACTCATCTGGGACAAGAGGTTTCTCCTGGACACTCTTTGTTTCCTGCTCGCCCTGGGGCTCTGTGTTTTCCTGGGCGTTTTTCTCAGGATCCTGTGCTGTCGTGGCATCAGAAGCTTCCACGCTTTCAGCCTTGGCGTTCTCTTCGCTTTTAGTTCCGTTCTCTAACGTTTCACTCTCCTGCTCTGGCTCCTCGATCTTGTCCACCTTGATCTCTGCCAGGCTGTCCTCGTTCTTGCCCGCAGCCTTGGCCGCCAGCCCCGACTTGCGGAGCTTCTGGTGGTCGGAGTCCTCCTCGTCGCCCACCTCGTCCAGGGTGACGAAGCCCTCCATGCTGCGCGGGAAGCCGCCCACGTAGCGCTGCGGGGACAACGGGGCCGCACGTCAGCTCAGCCTGCGGGGCTCCCCTCGCCCCCCTGAGCTTCACAACACAAACACCTTCTCCAAACTCTTCCTCCCAGAGCTGCCTCGCTCACTCAAACTGCCACTCAAGGTTTAACCAGCTCTTTTCCTACCCCACTGCCCCAGAATCGAGGATTCCATTTCAGAAAGATTATTTTGTTTGCATCAGGAGTGGCCGCTGTTTCACCATAGCAACATGATTTCAACTTCAGAATAGAGCCAAAACCACTTAAATTCTCCAGCCGAAAGTTCTTTTAACATGAGCACCTTAAGTGAAAGTAATTTTGGAGTGCACAAATTTTGTTTCTATTTCACAGTCCCGTAAGATCCTTGGATTTATGCCTGAATAGAAGGTAAAACCTTACCAGAACTATTCTGTCCTCATTAATGGTATGAAAGTTCGTTAAAAATAATTGAAAGCTCTTTTCAACCAGTAGAAAGCTTAGAGCATCCACATTTAAAAAACCACCAAAACACAAAACCAAACAAAAACCAACCCAAACCCACCAACCACCTGAACTGTGAAGGCCTCTTAAAATCCAGGTTTCATTGGAAGAGGGACTGTCTAAATTCTGAATTTTTGGAAATGTTCCTGCTGACGTGGAGATATCACTGTTCCACACACTTAACAGCAACTGTGAGTAGGACTGAGGCAGCATTAGCTTTGTCAGTGGAGGTCTTCAAGGAATGAAGTTTGGCTCTGAGGCAGTTTATCACAGCCAATGCCCACATACTAATAAGGAACACTAAGAAAACTGGGAAATGCCCTTTGCATGGCCAGTATCCATCTCAGCACCATTAACCAGGTTCCTGACAAGGATCCCCCAACGCTGAGATCCATGCACATCTCTTTCATTCATTAGGAACATGCCTGACTTTCTTGCAAAACAACATTCCAAGGGGACAAATTACTAGAACTCTGCACACTACTCCACAGAACTGAGTATGATTAACAAAACAGGTAGGACATAAAACCCACGAGAGTGTGGGATCGTGTGGTGAGAAAAAGGGAATTCACAGCAAATATCCTGTGACTGGAAACACCTTGAAACCAATTATTTTCTTTCTTCAGGGGGAAAGCAGCCCTGGCTAACTGCAGATGGCCCTGCCGCTCAGTGGAAGGTGTAGCTGTACATCCAATTCTGTCCAAGCCCACATTAACCTCAAGTCCCCAGTACATTATTTTTTGAACATCATTTCTAGGCTCAAGGGTAACTACAGCCAGTTCTCTGAGAAACTGCTCAGGAGAACACAGTTCCTGGCTAAGTATTAGTTAAAAAAAGGGTGAAGAGAAAAGCAAGCGAATCCCCAGCAAGCAACAAGGGTAGAAGTCCACAAGTTAAAGGCTTCTGTCAAAACAGAACCAGGGATTTATAACTGAACCCATGTGCAAGTTACATCCAGTGAGCTCTTCCTTTTTCTTCACAGGAGCTTTAACACCTGCTCCCCTCCAGAAGGGTGTTTTAAAGACCCACAGAGGAAGGGCTGCAGCAGAATGTACATGGTGTGCTACCTAAGTTAGACTGGGCTTCCCCCACTCAGTACCTCACTGTGAGAGTTACCTTTTTGAGCTTTTTCTTGGCTGCTGGAGTGGCTGCAGCATTCCCCTCAGTTTTTACAGTCGCATCATCAGGCGTGTCCTTTTTTTCCTCAGTAGCCACATCGGCTAAATTGGCAACATCTGCATCCTCTCCTGCTGAGCTGCCGCTTTCCAACAGTGCTGCTGCCTCCTCCTCATCCACCAGCAGCTCATCTTCAGATTCCAGGAGTAAACTGGGCTCGTCTTGCTCTGCCTGTTCCCCACTTTTGGCACCTGAAGGCTCAGCAGCATCCTCTTGTTTCTCTTCTTTCGCTTTTTCTTCTGCATTGCCACTTTCAGGTTTCTGAGCAGCTTCTGTTTTGGACTTCTTATCACTGGGAGAAGCTTTGCTGTCTGGGGAATATGTTCTCTTTCTGTAAAGAACAAAGAACATTGTTGCTTGTAAACCTGGAGAGAGCCCAGAAATTACTAAAGAAAAAGATCACATTTCTCTAGACAAGCCTGGAAACTGTTGAGTTTCAGTTCAGAAAATGGAAGGCTGAGGGAAACCCTGAAGGACACCATTCTTCAAACATACAAAAGGTTGCTGCAAGGAGAAATGATCCTTATAAGACAGGACAACTGCTCGTGGGTTTAAATTGCAGGAAGGCAAGGCTAATTAGGGACTGCAGAGGATTTCCTGAGGAGCCTGAAGAGGCTGTGAAATCTCCACCATTAGAGGAAGAGGGTGGGTAGCATATTAGAAACAGTTCATCTCTGGGCACAACCACCAATCATTTGATCTCAAAGCTTGCCAGACTCTTTTGCATTGTTTCTATACTCTGAATAAGGTATTTTCGTATTTCTTTTAAACAACGTTATACTTTAACAATAGGAAATTACCTGGTTTTATCCTTTTTCAGCAGTTCAACTCCTTTGTTGGGAATCTAAAATAAAATTTAAAAAATCTGTGAGTCACAGCAGACTGTGACTTACACAACTGTTGTAGCATTCATTCAGACCAGAATCCAATCCAGCCAAGGGCTTCCAGCTACATTAACCCCCAGGGACTCTGCCCATGCCACCCACCACCTGATCAGTAAACTCTTATTTTATGTCAGACAGGACCAGACCAACCTAGAAATCCCCTGCCTTTATTCACAGTAATTATTCAATACAAAACAAATGGGATATCCTGCTCCAGAAAATTCACATACAATTCCTGTTTTGTTTATGAACCAACAGCCTGTGGTGCAGACACTGGCACAGATCAGTCCTAATCTCTATTTTTCTCCCTGTCATTAGTGGAAAACCTTTAGCAGACTCCCACCACTTCACCTGTTTATGAATTACTGAACAGGAAATGTCCCTTGTAAGCAGTAACAAGGAAATTACTCAAATTGCCAGTAAGTGCTCATTTTGCTGCACTGCCATGTGCAACAGTAAGATTTCTTCATGCTCCACAACAAAGCTGATGTTTCTAGGAGACAGCCTGACAGTTCAGATTTCTCCTGCTTTTATTATCACAGAACTTTATTATTATCACAGAATATTCTGAGTTGGAAGGGACCCATAAGGATCATCAAGTCCAGCTCTTCAGTGAATGGCCCATACAGGGGTTGAACCCACAACCTGGGTGTTATCAGCACCATGCTCTGCCCAGCTGAGCTCATCTCATTTTCCACCTACTGTCCCAGTCTGATGAAGAAACACCTATAATTGCATGAATATTACCCTGGTGTTATGTACAAAACCCCCTTCAGTCAACCTTTCCCTCCTTTATATGAGCTGCACAGGCAGAGGTGCAGTTCTGATATATTTTAAGTTTTCACAAACCTTATCGATTTTCAGAGAAGAGGAAGAAAAAAAAGGATCCCACATTACAGAATGTTCTGAATGGAGCAATTTTAATTAAAATCTACATCATTTACTCTAAAATCTGAATTATAGTAGTTGTTTGGGTTTTGTTTAATGTGACAGGAATATCCTTTAACTTGTCCTCATAACACCGCACTCATGCCAAGTAACTGCACTTAAGGAGCCAGAAAATATTAAAGCAAACTGTTCCATTTTACAAGCAACACTGAGTTTTCAATAAGCAGGGGCTCTCATCTACTTCCCTTTACATCTTCAATTAAACAAGTCAAACCACTCCTTACCCTTAACACCAGTTTCTTGTACTTTTCAGACAAATCCACTTTCACACATCTGCCTTGGAACCAAAGTGCTTTGTTGGCACAATGCTCAACCATGGCCAAAGCATCTTCTCTGGTCTCCATCTCAATAAAGGCCTGAAAAGAGTAAAAAACACATTAAAAAGGACTCTGAATCACACAACACCTTTTCAGGCAAAGCTACTTAACTCAAAACACAGCACTTCCAAATACTGAAACGAAATTATGAGGTTCAGCTACATCCATCCTCTCCAAACACTTTAACATTTACCCAAGTGCTCTCCAAACCCCAGCTTTTCAATTCAGTACATCTGTCCCAGAGACACTTCTGAAATTAAACAGGCATTTAAATAATCTGCCAAGAAAGTCACCAGAAAGTAAAATATGGTTTAAATAAAAAAGTATCAGGACAATGAAACTAGTAGGTAGTGCTTATATACCTGGGAATTTCAGGGGAGCTGTGAAACCACCCCAGTGTTTTATTTTTGTTTTTTGAGAGAAGCCTGAAACAGAAAGGCAGCAATTGGTGCTCCTCCAGCTTTGTGAGGAGATCCTCCTGGGAACAAGCCTATGGCACGCTAAGGTTGCTGAATGAGCTTTAAACAAACACATCTGGGCTGGAGTATCCTTGCCAAAAAACTGAAAGCTGTTTCAGCAGCCAACTTAGACAGCAAAGGGATTTTGTTCTTCCAGTGAAGTAAGGTCAGGGAGGACTTCCTCGGGGTCACACAATAGTCTGGTAATTTTTCACTTCTCAAGTATGGCATTAGGGGACTCAGGCACCCATCTCTTTAAAAAAGCAGTGGAACTTCCTATTTAACTCAAGGGAGCAATGAACTAGGTCAGTAAAGCTTAAAAAAAATTAGACCTAATAGTTTAAACTCTTGTATATTTATAGAAATCATGTCCATGCACATCCAAAGCATTTCACTATACACATGCAATGGTCTCTCTTCAAACTTTTTCTTTTCCAAGCTAGAGAAGCACAGCAGGACTGCTTTTGTTTAGTTTTAAAGAATGAAAAATAACAGCTAAATAAAAGAAACATATAACAGTGGAATGTATTTATTTATGTCTCATAGGTAATGGTTTTTCAGCCCTCAGAAAACAGTCCCAAGGCTCCAAGAAATCTGTATAATCTAATAATTAAGCCTCCATGCTAAAAGACCTTTTTCCTGTTTTTCAAGCAGCTCGTATTCCAGGGACATTGCACAGGAAACTCCACAGCAACCCCCGACCCAGACAGACCCTGGGTCCTTTCCAAACCTGTGCCAGAGCAGAAAGTCCACACATGCCCCAGCAGCTGAAGGTGTGTCATTTATTCCCAGTTAAACCCCGCTTCAAACCCTGCCCCAGGGGGCTCCCCTGCAGCTACCTGGCTTTTCATTCTCATGAGGATGTAGTTCTTGATCTTCCCGTAGGGCTCAGCCAGTTTGAGCACGGCGTTGTCGGAGTAGCCCGAGTGGGGCAGGTTGCTCAGGTGGATCACACGCCCAAGTTCTGGTTTTGGTGGCTCAGTCTTTTGGTCAGGTTTACCCTCAGGTTTCTAAGATTCAAAGGGAATGACATTTTTTGAAGACCTATATATAAAAGATACGTGTCTGTCCCTTGATTAATTTAATGCAAGTGAGAAGTAAAAGAATTAAGAATAACTTAAATGCAGCAGCCTCATAACCCCGACTGCCCCAGATTAAAAGAAAGCAATGCTGAAAAAAGCAGAAGTGTTTTACCTTTATTCTCTTGTACTTCTGTGACAAGTGGACTCTGACTGGTTTACCAAACACCAGGGCAGGTGTTGTTGAGTAATACTCGACTGCAGCCTGGGCGTCTTCAGTGGTTGACATTTCAATAAATGCCTGAAATCATATGAAACCAGATTAAGTGCTGCTCTTTCAGGAATCTAATTTTGTTTCAAATTTTCAAGCTCTTCCATGCTTGCTTTTAAAAATAACTGCATCAGAAATGAAAACTGCTTCTTGGTTCCAACATGAGCTGACTTGCAGAACTTGGCATGAATTTCAGATACTTTATTTAGGTGCACAAACAGAACTATTTTGTTTGTTTACATTCCACCTAGATTTGGATTCAAAACATTTGGCTGCTTCCTGCTTTTTCGCTTCTATGGTATTGCCTTTTTCCACACTTCAAAATAAGACCCACTGTATAATACAAACTAAGGAAGTTTTCACATAGTTTTAAAACAAGAGCAGAATGGGGCAGGAAGCCCACCAGAGACACCAGCCAGCAGTGCCTGGGACCCAACCTTACCTCATTGATTTTGTTTAGAATCAGGTGATTTGTGATTATCCCAAAGGGTTCAACGAGCTGCAGCAGCTGATATCTCAGGTTCTTTCCCCTCTGGAAATCCATGATGTGCACAACTCTGCTTGTTTCCTGTTGAACACAAAGCACGTGTACACAGCATGAAAAACCCCTGTGTACCAGAAACCCGCAGAGTCTGCCAAGGCTCTGCTCTACTGGTGTAACTTTTGAAATTTTTATAGAATTTTTGTATCTATTTTCACTAGTGACCAAAACAAGATGCATCCAGAAAAGGCACAGAATTTCTAGGGATTCCCAGAGCAAGATGCCTGCCATGCCAAAGCTGCCCTTCCTTAAGTTCAAGTCCCACAGCTTCATCATAAAGAGAATGTCTAAAAAAGTTCTGTAGAGTTTTGGAATAAATTTTTTATAGAGTATTTGACACAACAAACCCCCAGTCTCATGCCAAAGCTTCAATACTTCCACACAAAAATTCTAAAATCTCTTCTAAAGACAATCAAATCATTAAAAAAAACCCAAACGAAACCCACGCCTTAAGAAAGCACAGAAAAATTATACAACAAAAATGTGAGTTAAAAAATAAGAATTTTAATACTGACCACTCTGCCCTTCTGCATGTGTCTGGGTCCTTGCATGTTCCCATTTCCAGCTCCTTTAAGAAATTAAAAGAATGAACAAGCTTAGTTCAACCTGGATTAACATGTCTCATCACGAGTTCTTAAAAGATGTGCCACTTGTAATACCAAACCAGAATGAGATCGAGTTCTAAAAACTAATTATTTCACTGCAGTCTGAAAAGGCTTTTCATTTATTTCAGAGCTCCTGTAACTTGGGGTCCTCATTCCTGCTCCTTCTGATCACTTCAACGGTAGAGAAAGAGCTGCATTTACTGCTGTTCAGGAACAGCAGAGAATAAGTACAGCCCATTGGAAAAAAAACCATCTCCTGTTTTAAATAAGATTTGCCAGAGGAAAACATCTCTGTACACAAAGGATGTGAGATTTCTTTATCTAAGACACTCTTTTTACAATTGAGGACTTAGGTTCTAAAACATCACCAATTTAATCACAATGCCCATTAAAAAAAAGAAACCCAAACAAAGAACCCCTTCCAAATAGTTTGGCCTATAGTTAAATCTGAGAGATTTTGAAAAATTAACGGTGTTATTTTAATGAAATTAAGTATGAATGCATCTGTCATCTAAAAAGTGTCTAAAATACTTGAACTCTGTCAGGATATCCAGGTAAATTGATTAGTTTTGCTCTTTTAGTCATTTGAACTATCTGAAAGGTAGGAATTAAGAGCATCAGGCAAGAATCTGATTCTTAGCCTCCCTTCCTGAGAGGAGAGGCTTGCACCATCCATCTTCCCACTTCTCATTTGCTATTCCAACTTCTTTCTCAAATTCACTTGATATTAGAGGGGAAAACACTTAGGACACTGAATTCTTACAAGTTTCACCCAGAAAACTCCACCAACATGTAGCTACTCAGATACAAAAACTTCCTAGACAGAAAAAAAAAAAATCCAAGTGCTAAACATGTGCAGATTAATCTCAGTTAAAAAACACCAGCCATAGGGAGCTGGCAGAAAGGTGAAGTGTGGGAACTCAGTACCAGTCTTTAGTCTCTCCCTGGCCAAAGGATTTCAGTTCTACTGCTCAGAAAAGCATTTTTCTTTGTTGTTTTAAAACACTGGCAACAAATTAAAACAACAGTAAAAAAAAAAAAAAACAACAACAAAAAAAGAAAAACCTAGCTAGAAGTTAAGGCTGGTGAAGGTAGGTGCCTGTTGAGGTTACCTCTGGGCCCAACAGGAGGTCCTCCAAGGTGGAATGGAGGTGGTGGTGGTCCCAGAATTCCTGGTGCAGGGTTTGTAGATTGCTGCAACATAAAGGGATCACCCCTAGAAAGAGGGGAAAACACACTGTCATTTTAAACCAAAAAACTGTGAAGCTTTCTTTCGTAAAACACTTTAAGTTCTGCAGAGCTTCTATGCAGACAACTCAAGCTACTTTTACTGCTGCCCTTCAGCCAGAAAACAAAGGGAGGAATCCATCTGAACCAAAGGAGGTGTGCTGTTTCACATAAAACATTAGGAACCCCCTCTGCTTCACATAAACAATAAATACTTCAAAATTAATTGCTACTTACATTCCATGTCCTGAATCACTGTCAGGATTCCATTCTGGGTATCTTGAAAGAAACAAAATTAAAAGAAAAGGTAAGAAAGATGCAATCTCCTCTAGCCGTGTAACACTTTTCACACAAGCAGCGATACCTGCAGGTGTGACACAGCTGCAGCACAGGCAACACTCCGGGCCCAGCGCCAGAGCCGTGAGCAGCACTGACAGAAATGCTGCTCTTCAGGACAAACTCCCTACTCTGTTTGCAGAACCACTGGTTTTACAACAAAAACGTACAAGTTTGTATCAGTAACTGCAATTACAAGAGATTCTCAACTGCTAAGCCCCAGCTGTTACACATACATCAGTAGGATTCCAAAGCTATGAACCAGGATCCCTTTTTGTCCTGAAGATGCTCCAAGTTGGTTTTATTCCCTACAAGGCACAGTATGTTTTCTAAACCTGCTTTGTGCAACAGTTATTTAGAATCAGGGAACATCTCGAGCTGGAAGGGACCCGCAAGGATCATCCAGTCCAACTCCTGGCCCTGCACAGGACAGCCAAGAACAGTAGGCTGTGCCTGAGCGCCAGCCCAGGGCTGGTGCTGTGCCCAGGCTGAGCCCTCCTCCCCAGTTACTGTACTTCCAGTTCATACATTTCGAGCAGCAGCTGACAGCGGCGGCTGTGAGTCGCTCCATTGATGTGATGGTTCCACTCCTGCAGCAAAGTAAACAAGGCACAATTAGCAGCCATTTGTGGAACTCCTTCCCACAAAGTCATGGCCTAGAGCGCAGTATCTTCTCTGCTAAGCTGGAGTTTTGCAGATCCACAGGTAACGGAATGTGTCTGTGGGGCTTTGAAGACACACTGGACCTACCTCGCCCCTGCTAACCTGGCTGAAAAGGTGTCTGCTGGGAACGGGGCTCGCTCCTGCCTGAGTGCAAAGCTCCCTGCAAAACTCCAGGCCATGGCAGCCTTTGGAACTGAAGGCTGAGTGTTTGTTTGTCTTCAGGCATTTCAGAATTTCCTCCACTCTCTGCTTCATTCCTCAGACTTCTACAGATTAATATGAAGTAAACACTCCCATTTTTAGAACCATAAAGAGGCCAAGAAATTGCACGGAATTCAGAAAGGAAAGACTAAAAGAAATCAAAGTGCATAGCTAGGACAAACTACAGGTATACAGGTGAAATATAAAATATATGACCACTCGGGGGGAATGATCAAGATAAAAAACAGACCTAAATCAAGATGGTACAAAGCAGAAATAATGAAATTAAACCAGATCATCCAGGTAAAACTCCTCCTGGTTCTGGTTTTAGCACTAGAAAGGAATGAGGGATTTCTACTTTTTCTCTGCAGACTGTTTTAGCTACAAAGGGAGTTATTTATTTCAGTGCCTGACCTCTGTATCTTTACATTCTCACAAGTAAGAGCACAAGGCTGTGCTTTGTTCACATTCCTGAAGTGACAGAACGTCTGGAGTTTCCCTGCTGCACATCTGGGAGCCCCAGCCTGACCTTCACTCTGCTGCTCCTCAGGGAGGAAAGGGACCAGCAGAGATAAACAGGGGGGAGAATAACTCAAGAACCTTGGGGCTGAAGGTTTTCTTCAACTGAAGGTTTTTTCTTATCAGCCACGTTTCCAACTATGAACACAAAGTGCACTGGCAACTGCTTTATGTGGCTCTTCTTACATATCTGTTTCTGCTCAGCACCCACATAGGATTTTTCCCTAATCCCTCACCTTTCCGGATTTTGTTCTCTGCCACACTACAGCCATCCTGGAAACAATCAGACATTCCCAAGGCTCACTGTAGTGCTTCCATATGTTAAATGCCTACCCTGCACTTCCCACAAAGGAGAAAAAAATCTGGATTTAAAGTCTCTCATAAAGTACTACAATGTTACTCCATGATGCTCCTGACATGGAACAAGATGAAATCATCCCTTTTATCAAGATGGAAAATGAGAGCACCACTTTTTCTTGTTAACTGCACAAGATGTAGGCTCTGCAACTATAAATAGGCTGGCAATTAGGATGAAAATTACCCACAAAAAAAAAACCTACCCTATGAACCATTCAATATGAAGTTTCCTCAGTTCAACACTACAGTCTAGAAAACAGCCCTTTAAACCCCAAACCCCTCTAAATCTGGGTGCAGAGTCAATAAAGCCTCAGTGGCTGGTTCTGCCAGACACAACATGCTTTGAATCTGTCTCAACACAAAACGGATGTACAAGTCATCTGCAAACTACAGGCAAAGTCTGGGAGATTTAATTCTCATTCATATGCTTTTAAATTGGCAAAAAAGGGGGATGTGACTTTTAACTTCAGATTTTTCTTCTCCCCCAGGGGAACAATGGTGGCTCACCCACACTAGCTTTTAATTACACAGTTCTTAATCTGGATTCCCTTTGCTGCGTGCACCCACTCGGCAGCGTCCCTTCCCCAAGGTGCTGGGGCACCAGGTTATTTGTGTTTACAGGAACTCATTAACAAACGCCCCGAGCTAAGCGAGACAAAACCTGAACTGAGTTTCTGCAAACCCAGATTCCCCTTCGGCTCGGTCGGTGCAAGCCAGAGGACACGCTGTTCCGCAGAAAATGAGGCCACACTCGAGCACCTAATTTTAGCCAGCCCTCTCCCAGGGCCACAGGCAGGTTCTCCCTCTGAGAGGTACCAGGTTCAAGTGTTTAACCTCCAAATTCATCTGCTCGGGTTGCCTTTGTCTCTGGCAGGAAAACAATCCCTCCACGTCTGACACCTCATTCCCCGATAAAGGGATCAGCACTGACAAAATGCCTGAAGTAACCGGGGCACAATTTACTTCACAGATAGAAAATAAACTCGGTCTTAAAATATACAAACATCAAATTAAAGAAGCAATTAAGAACATCACTAAAATAAAAAAACACCAGAAGACTAATCTGCCCATTTAAGTTACACTAAGGATGTTTAACACCTTGCCTGCACTTAAAATACACACGGCTTGATCAAACACTTTTAAAAATCTCTGATCTTTTTATTTGGAGATGGGGAAAATGAAATTTTGTTACTACAGTAATAAATCTACATAGTCCCAGCTATGAAAAGCATTCCCTTTCTGCTTTCCATAAATTTTGGTTCAAATCAGGTTACTTTAGAAGTTTTGTTTGACTTGATTCGATTTTGTGGGAGACACAAAATAAGGAATTCTGTAATGGTTGGGTATGCAAAGCAGAGGAAAGAAGGAGAGAAAGAGAAAAATTCTTGTGGTGACATGATTTCTGAAATTAGAAATAAAGCCCCAGCTTGGGTTGTAAGAACCAGATGATCCAATCACAAATATTTTATGGTGTACTAGCAGTTTTAAAGTCAAAGTATATTCCTAAGAAAAAAAAAAAAAAAAAAGGTTTTACATGTTACGGAAGAGGTCAGCCACTCAGGTTATATGCTGTTAAAAGAATTTGGTATTTCTCATACCTGGAAAGGTATTTCCATGTGGATATCCTTTCATTAGATCTGCACTCCAAAGCACACTAAGAGCCACGAGCCTTTAAAATAAAGAGCTAAAAAGACCCCTACTTACAGGATTACTGGGTGCCATCTTCAAGGGCCTCAGAAGTTAATGTTTTCAATCTAACCAAACGAAATCCTTTTACATAACTGAGCATGGCAGCTAAACCGTTAACACTTAAAACTTTGGTGAAAATAAACGTCAAATACAGGAGACAAGAAACCTGGATTACTGTGAGTATTTTATATAAAAAGTAATTAAAGCAACACAAGTTCATAAACTGTCAGATCAGGTGGAGCCATACAGCGTGTGCTCTAGAAGTGGTTTGATCCTTTCCTTGCAGGGACAGAATAATTCTCGTGTTTCAAAAAGATCAGATGTACAGAACAGCACTTTTTGAGAGGTAACTGTAAAGAAATGGTTAGTAACAGCAATTCCACATCGTATCAATTTCACAGTAATAGCATGTATTATGTTTTCAGTTGAAGGCCTTCAAGCTAATTAGCCACTAATTGTGACAAGAGGGGCACCGTATTAGCCAATTAGCCAATTAAATTGCCTAGTATACTGGAAATCAGCAAGATGAGTACATTGGAAAAGCTGAAAGTGAGAAGGCTCTGAAAACACCATCTGAACCATGTCGAGCAACCTGCTCCCTTTGCAGAGCTGCACTAGGCGTGGATAACTAAGAGGGAAGTCTCAGCATCACCGAACACACTCCAAGATCCACTCTACTCGTGAGCCAAGTAAAGAACACTACTAGGAACACAGAGCAGGATACTGCAACAGCAGACTGATTGCTCGGAGAGTCTACAGGGATAGATGCAACATGTGACAATAAAAAGTGAGTCTGAAGTGTTCTAAGAAAGTTGTGAAAAAAGGAGAAAAATGACGACAAATTTCAGCCATAGTATGAGATAGAGTGTTAAAGTGAAATTAAAAAGGCAAGAATGAGCTAATCTAAAACGTGGTTTTTTTTACTTTTGCAAATAAGTTCCAGGGCTCTACATTAACTCTTTCCCTCTGGACAGGGAAAAAGCAGAACTGTGCAAGAATGCATCTTAACTACATATAAATCAGCAATCAAGACAGATGTGGAGGAGAGCTGAAACTAGCTTCCGGAATGGCACAGTAGATATACTGCAAAAAAACCCCAAACCAACAAAAAAAATATCAAAACCCACCCCAAAACTGCTTGAATGCCAGATGTTTGTGGTTAAGAGAACATGTAGATGTAAAATATAAACAAGATATCCCAGTAGATGATAGCTGTTTGACTTGAAGTTAAGCAATCTGGGCAAATAAAATACATTAATGTAAAGCCCTGGTTTACAATGTTTGTCAACAATTACCTTGCAAATAAACCAAGTGCCTTTTTCACTCTCAAACCAACTTTCAGATCATTTCAAAAGCAACCAGGCCATAGAAATAATTAAAGAAATAGGTAAAAACAGAACAGATACTACAACGTAAAGGAAAATAGAAGTATCTGGTGCATAACTCACCTTATTAGAATGAACTGGCATATCACATATAGAGCACAGATGGGGATAACCCTTCGGTAAGAATCCATGGAAGTCTTCAATATTGCTATTTGGAGGAGCACCTCTCTTTTTCTCAAAGAGAGATCTCTCGGGACCAGGACCACGACCCATTCTGTCATACTCACTGTCAAATTTATGATAGTTATGCGAAGTCTCACCATAAAAAGATTCGTCCCTACACCTTTCTCCATCTCTCAATCTGTCATCTTCATAATCCATTCTGTCATAATAACCAGATTCTTGAGAACGACTTCCATGGTCATAGTCAACCACTGGGTTGAGACTAGGACCACGATCATCAAAGCTATCTCTTCTAAAATGCCTTTTTTCTTCCCAATCATCCCTAGGTACTCTGTACGGTGGTTCCCGTGTGGATGATCTGCCATCTCTACCATAACCTTCTTCAGCTCTCCTCCTTTTAAGTTGTAGAAGGATCTGAGGCAAGTTTTCAGGAGTGATCTTGTCCTCGGGATAGCGACTCAGTTCATCTAAGTCTCTAGCAGACAGACCAAAGCTGGCCAAAATGTTTGTGGCCTGGTCTGCATCTCCACGGTGCTGAGAAGACAAAGGGAGCGGACCTCTACTTCCAATGTTAAATATAGACTGCAAATTATGGGAAGAGGTACTACCAGAAGACAGTGCACTATGAGATCCTTGTTGGTTCAATGAAGAACTCATTCCAAGATTCATTAAGCTAGCAAGGCGTGCAGTACCCTGGTTCATCCTTCCAAGAGATGCTGGCATATTTAAAGACTGGGTAGCAGCAGCAAGAAGGCCTATTCCTGCAGAGAGGTCACGCCCATGACCTTGTGAATCCCTACTCAGAGATGACTGCTGGAATGACTTGGACATTGTAGAACTAGAGCTTGTCTACTTTATGGATCAAAAAAATTCTTTTTGTTTAGTTTTTTTTTTTAAGATGGCTGCAAAGAGAGCTCACACTAGAAAGCTAGGCAAACTTCACTTCAAAAACGGTAACGCCAAGAAAGAGGATCAATAATGACTGCAGATCTTCTTCAAGCTGAGAAACACCAGACAATTCTGTAGAAAAACAAGCAGTTTTAGTCATAAATCCCTTTAAACAGATGCAGTTTTAAACTTATGCATCATGTTGATCTAAAAAAACATTCAAGATCTCAATCTTACAAGGCTTTTATCACATAACAGATTCAAGAGGTACCCAGAACCTACATATATTATTGCAGATAAAAATACAGTAGTGTTTCCTATACATACTACTCTTCTTCCATAAAAAGCTACTTTTTGACACTGAAGAAAAGTGAATTTCAGAAGTTTGCGATGTCTGAAAGCATCTCTAAAGTTTACTGACATGTAAGCCTTGATCTCTGGTTAATGGCTTTGTTCATACCCTATATTACTGTACTGTGTCTGTGAGAAGAACACAAAAAACTCAGGCCCACAGAATCCAAGATGACTTTGGCATATAACACATATTTGAAAATGAAACCTGTACCACCACAGAACAGGACGAAAGGAAGTTAAAAGTAACTGAAGTTTGGGCAAAAAGTTTCTGCTATAAGATCTGTAAATAAGACCAAACATAATATTCAACCTTTATGCAGTAAAATTCCAATTACTGATGTGAAGACAGATGTGAACAAGAAAAACAAGTTTTACATTTTGCAGGAAGTAAACAAGACCTCTTGTTCCAATTGCAGTTACACTGCTAACAGCATTTCCGAAGGGATTCTTTACTCTGTTACACGGCAGCTGTGACACCAGCCTGTACTCTCAGACCTCAAACTAAACAAGGTCAGGCTTAGTGCTGGGATGGGAGACCCAAGGAAAACCCTGCTCCTGCAGGAAGAGACCCCAGTGAGTCAGGAGATGGCACCACATCCCAGCAGCCCTGTCTCGTACCAGCACTGCCTGCCTGGGGCTGGCACTGACACCGTGACCACTTGTGGGAGTTAAAGACCCTGAAACACTGCTCACAGGAGACGTGACTCTTTAGTGTCCCGCTAAAATACTGACCAAGCACTCAAATATTTGGTTCAACTGCATTTACACAAAGTTTTAACTGAACGGTCTATCAATATCCACAGCATGCTGCAATGAATATATCTCATAAAATGTTCTTTTAGTGCAGAGCAGAAATAAACTGTAATACTTCACCCCATCCTCCTGCAGCCTTGGGACAGATACACAAAGTTTAAAGCAATTCAACACTCGTGAAAATATTCCAGCAGGAATAATCTGTTCTTGGGTCCCCGACGCCACAAAGCCCTTCCCGGTGCGGGCAGAGCAGTTCTGCTTCTCCAGCACTGCCACTGAGGAGCACGTCAACCACAGAATCACTCGGAAGAGAAACAGGCACAGACTGCACAGCTGCAAATGAAGTCAGCTCCCAAGAGAACAGGTACGTTTGGGGAGGAATGGAAAGGACAAAATGAAAGCAAGGACTTTTCCTTGAAGAGACCAATTCTGCAGAAGGCAATGGCTCTTGTACTGGAAACAGAAGGAAAAAGGTCAAGGTTAGGAACAGGTCTCTATCCCCACTGCCTGCTCAATCCACAGCCTGTTCCAACAGCGCACGAAGCTGGAAAGCACTTGGGTTTTCTTTCTCAGTAGCAGAACGTCACAAAATTACGCATTTATGTAAAAAAATAATGGATTCCCTGAAAAATACACAGAATATACATAACTCCCACAACTCCACCTTTGCAAAGTATCTCTTTTATACAATACTCTGTTTATACAATACCCAATTACATAACTCTGTTGTAAATGCATCTAAACTCATTTCAGCTACATTTTTAAGATTCACATACACTGGAGTCACTCAAAGGAAGCTTAACTGCGTGGCATTTGTTAAGAATAAGAGATTGAGAAACACAGGGATGAAAATAAGTTTGAAAGTTCTGAGGCAGAAGACAGAAAAACACTGCAGAAAGCTTCAGAGGAAAACAGTAACACAAGAACACAGGGGAAGCAAACCAGGTGAATTCTAAAGGAGATGTCCCACAGAAGGGGCCACACTGGGGGACACCTGAACAGAAAGCATTGAAGAACTATCTTGTAAAAATCAAGACTCTTTTGAGTTCAAACAGAGAGGAACTCTAATATTCACCTGGGTACCATGCTTTTATCTTTTATTCATTCAGTATTCTTCAAAGTACTTTTATAACAATTTTACAAGTTAATCCTTACTCATTCCATTTTTACACCTCAATTCCCTCCTAGTTCATTCATACATTTTCAGAAGGGTTTGAAGCTGAACTTACTGGGTTCTTCATAAAAATCAGGTGTTCCAGAGTGCTTTGGGAGCCTGTCCCTGCAGGATTGCACAGACACCCCTGCGGTCACGACAGGCTCGCTGTGTCCTGCTGTTAGCGCAAGGACCCGCACTATGCAAGTTTCCATTAAACTGGGAACGTTCTCCACTTTTCCAAAATGCCCTTTTATTTGAACAAACGCTCCCTAATCCTCTCGTCACAGCTGTCAGCCGGCAGTTCATTGTGTGCTGCTGCAGAGATTAGCAGGGAACAAACCCCACGGCACCCCAGCCTGGCGGGACCGGGGCTGCAGGACCCGATGGTGCCACGCTGACCCCACAGCAGAGCCTTACAGAACCACACCGAGCTCCTGCAGCTGCAGACACCCAGGGAAGGGGCAAAGGGAAAAAGAAAAATAGGAAAGATGGGGAGAAAAACCAAGACAAAGACACAAAGAGGGACAATCTTATGGAAAAGCATGAAGTGGGACAGGAAGACAAGTGTATGATGAAGACACAGCACGCGTTGGCAGTCGGTGCTAGTCAGGAAATGCCCTACACCCAATCAGGTATTTAAGTACTTAAATTAACAAGTTTGAATATCCTCAAAAAACCACTATTTATCACACCACTCATCTTGCAGTGGCTGCTGCACTCACCCCTAACCAGCCTCATCCTGTAAGACAGCGGAACGAGGTGGGGGAAGAGCTCTACCCTCACACCAAAGGATGTTTAACTTCCACACGGGTCAGGTTTAACGTGATCCTGTGCTGATGATTCCGTGCCAGCATCTGATAGAGACAGGTTCCCACGGAGCAGGGCCAGCTTTGAGACAGGGTGCCATCAACTGAGTCACAGTAACAAGAAGGGTAGGACTGAACAGAGCTGCCTCGAGAGCCAGACACGAGTTAGTTGAAAGTGTTCTGCTAATTGTTCTCTGTGTAATTTCAGCTACACTGGGAACAGACAGGCTTTCAGATACACCTTTTTTTTAAGATCTGTGGACAGAAATTTGGCCATATTAAGATTTGAAAATATATAATATCAAGCAATCTTGAAATAAGTTGAAAGTTATAATGTTATTAGATTTCCAGACAAATGCAGACTATGAAAACAATTTGTATCTACAAGTTGCAAAAGAGTTTTCTATAGAGGCAGACAACAAAAATAAGGAATTTGAATCCTACAGAGTACACTGTTATCAAACAGAGCCCAAAATGAGGCTGATTTTCAAACACTATAGAAAGTTTTTCTCTTAGTGTAAAACTGAACATATCATTTCAATAAAGCTTACAGAACTCTTGCTCCAATATGAATTTTGACCTGAGAACGGTTTAATGCAGTGAATTCTTGGAATATATTGATCATGCTGAACCCAATAACCTCAGCTTGTCACCTTTTATGGAACACCAGCAGGCTGAAAATAAGTCCCCAGCTCCCTGTTCCTTCTGCCACCCTCAGGGGGTTTTAACCTGTGCATAGTTATTGTATTTTTAATGTTAATCTTGTTCTTAGAACAACTCATCTTTCACCCATTCCTCTTCAACTATTTATAGAAAAAAAGTCTTAAAAATGAAAAATAACTGTTTTCACTTTCTAGTCAGTTTCACTTTCACTTCAAAACACATTGAATTCAAACAAATTCAGTTACGGTAAAAACACGAAATTATCTACAAGCTGAAAAGCACACCCTCATTCTGTAAGAACACAATGCTTTTGCAGACCGTACACCCTTGGGAAAAAAGTCTCACGGAAGTTTTTGGAAGTCTGCCCTTTGGATAAAATCTACAGGTCTTCCTCCTCCTCTCTTACACACAGTACTCGCTGTGGCAATCCCTTCTGCCATGGAAGAATTCTTCTGCTTCTTGGCAAAACTGGCTCCAGCACATCATGGCAAAAAGGGTTATTGAGGGAAGAGATCTGGAATTTGCACAGGCAGCCCCCCACGCTGCTCTGAGAATTAATGGTAGTAAAAACAAGCACTTGCAAGGAAATTAGAAGCAGATGTTATCTTGCTGCTGAATGACCAAGTACAATGGATTTCAAATCTAAGGGATTAACTTCTGGACAATACAGAGAAAGCCACTGTCTTTCCAAAGGCAAAGGAGGAATTGCCTAGCAGCCTTAGAGAAAATGCAGATTCTCACTCATTTCAGCTCCCAGTATTCAGAGTGGTTATTCAACGTTGCTGTTTCACACGCAAGAAAAGCGCTCATCTCGTTCGAGCCACTTCCAAGGTCACGCCCTCAGAAACTTCAGGAGCACCTGGCATACGGGGGCCACGCTTTTTCCGGGCACAGATTAGCCAGTCTGTTTCAGGCACAACAACTGGAGGAGTTTCAATTCTTAGGATTATGTTTAGCTTCATCCCAGGGACTTCCTTGATCAGAGGAGCACAAAATAATCTGAGAGTTGAAGTGACTGTAACAGAGGATTGCTTCAGAACACAGAAGTGTGACATCTGAACAGGCATATTTACAAATGGGGAATTAAAATGACTGGTTTAGCAATCAAGAATCTTAAAAGAACTTCCAGTTTTCAACATCGGAATGCAAAAAAGAAAACTAAAAGAGGCTGATTTCCTATTTCTGCTCATTATATAATTTAATATATTCAACCAGCCCTCTTTTGTAAGAAGTGCATTTTAAAAGTGCATTTATTCCTCTACAGAAACAGAAGTTGAAAAAAAAAATAGATACAAGAAGAGTAGAGAAAGAAGGCAAAACCCACATATTTTTGGAAAGGGAAAGAAGTAACACCCAGAAACACCAGATAACTGCTGTCACTGTGGTGACCACGCCACAAACACATGAACACCTCTGTGGCTTCCAGCCATTCCTTCCTACTGCTTTCAGTCCCACCCTGGCACCTTCCGAGCCCCCACTGTCCAGCAAGACAGAAGCCCCCAGGCTCCTGCAGCTCCAAAAAGCCCCACGGAGCCATTAACCGAGGGGCTCTGCCAAAACCAGAATCTTTGGGGAATGCTGTGGGATGTCTGCAGGGAGCTCTGGTAACACAAGGAGGACACAATCTCCCTTCATTCCCAGCAGGTGCGGGGAGCAACAGCCCCCTCAGGCACCAACATTTTGACACCAACCACAGAACGAATCACAGTAATTTTATAAACAGGTCACAGAGAAAGTGATCCAAACACAGACCAAATTCTACCATTAAAAACAACTAAAAAAACCCCAAACGAACAACCCCACACAGAACAGTTCTGTGTTCTGAACTGGTAAACTGAATTTCCATCTGCCTCCAGGCATTTCCAGGGCTGGGATAAAATCCGGTTCTTTCCCAGCTGAAATCCTGCTTGAGGTTGCAGGAAGTATTCTGGCTGCAGAGAAAAATCAAGGAACTGTTTCACTGGTTCAGTGCTCAAAATAAAAACCCTTTTGTTGAAATTATGACTGCACAATATGCTACTTAAACACTCACAAACTAAATTAATACAGAAATATCGTGAAGTATTTGCTTTTGTTTTCAAGACTTGTTGACTCAGAGAGCTGATGAAGAAAGGAACCAGCACTGAGGCTACAAAAAAACCACTCATAAATTAACAAACTGAATGGAAATAATTTCGTTGCAGCTCTGCTTGCAACAGCTTCTCCCCCAGATTTGCTGAGACATCCAGAAGCCTGTCGAGTATTACATTACAAAATACCTTTGTATTCACCAAATCTCTCAGCAGAGACGTGTGCAAGTCACAGCAAAGGGCAGCACACAGCATTTCCTAATTTCTCACCAAATTAATGAGTGTTTTTATTGAAGCGCAGTCCTGAATAAACCAGGTGTCTCTAATATAACAGCTGTATGAAAGTTCAGTCTGGAGCCCCAAACACACTCTTCTTCCCCCTCTTTAATTGCTTTTCAGTTTTTATCTTTAGGAACGTGGATATCCACGTTTTAAGGACGCATTTAGGAATTTCCTTGGGTTTTCCCCCCCCCCCCCCACCACTTAGTTCCAGGATGTATGTAACACCAAGTGCACAATGGACAAGTACAAACACTGGCTTATCACTTCACAAACACGTGTCCAAGGCCTGAGTGCCAGTATCCTCACTCAGAGTTCAGTAATGAATCATTTTAGGAAGTTTTTTTTTACAAAATTCAAGACAGAAGTTCACTAATTTCTCGGGAATACAATAAAAATGTTAGTATGTTCCACTACATTTTAAAAAAACAATTTACCATTTCAGCATATTGAAAACTTAAATGTATCAGCATGTTTCAAAAGACGAGAGGATTAAATCACTGGATCAATAGATTCTTTGTAAAGAAGCTTCTGAAAATGCACCCTTTTCTTCTCCCCATGAAAACTACACAGACTACTTTAAGAAACTTACATTTTCGACCAGAGCTGCTCCCTACTTACTTGACTCCAGAAGTTAGGACCATCTACAGTTCAAAAAACCTGAAGAATTTAAGGCTGAGTAAAAAGAATAAAGATCGTTCAGCAGTTTGAACCACTATCAGATACTTTTTTCCCGAAGGTCTGCATCGTGGAAACCAAAACAGCCACACATTTGGAATCTGAGGGATGGTTCAGCTTTCTTTCACCAGCGTAAATGCCTCATTTATCATTTAACAAAGCAGTTTTTTCAGGCTCCCGGAAAGTTCTTTTCAACTTCTGCTTGTTCTCAGACTAAGTGAACTTTGTATCTCGTTACTTTGACTCTGAAAGCAGAGTATGTACATTAAAAAAATCTCAACATTACCAATCCACCACAGGAAGAAAAAAACATCCCCGCAGCTGGATTTGTAAGCACAGCCCGAATTATATGAAAGTGAAACTGAGTAGAAAGTGGGGTCGAACGGCTGCCTGCACTATCAAGACTCTTGTTGCTTAATTCATTAATTCTTAAGGCCAGATGAACGTCAAAACCAGCAGTTTTTGACTCTAAAGGCCCTCAGAGAGTTAAGGAAGGAGGAACAAGGCCGCCCGCGAGGCCCCGGTTGGCGCCAGGAGCGATGGCAGGGCGCAGGGGAAAGCTCCGGGCAGCGGGAAGCGCGGCTGGAGCTGGGTCACGGCTGCAGGGCCGAGGGGCCGAGCGGGAGGCGCCGTCCCCGGGCCCGGGGGGGCGGCGGCGGGGGGGGAGCCGGGGCTTTGTTCGGGCCCGGCGCGCCCGCAGTTCCGGCTGGCGGCGGGCGGGGGCGCCCCG
>VZTF01007554.1:315215-328522 GCA_013397755.1 Cnemophilus loriae | reverse complement strand
GGCCACGCCCCCCGGCGGGAGGGGTGCGGGGTCCCGGAGCGCGGGTTCGCGGCTCCCCTCAGCCTCTTCCGGGGAGCGGCACCGCCGCGCCTGGGTGTGCCCTGGGTATCCAAGGTAGCCGGAGTATCCACGGTGTCCAGGATATCCGGGGTGTCCGGGATATCCAGAGTAGCCTCTGATGCCCCCGCCGTTCTCTGTGTCCCAGGGCACGCTCACGGGCAGCCAGCCCCGCCCAGCCCGAGGCCGCTCTCCTCAGCACAACGCAGGTGTCACCATCGCTAAAATATTCAAAACTGTGGGCTCTCGCTGGCTGCGAGGCTCGTTAGAAGATTCTGGCAAAAAGGCCCTGCAGCCGATGTGCGAGGCGGTGCTGTTCCTCTGATCCAACATTGCCACCTTGTGCTGGACGAGGAGAGCTCCCTGTGCCGCTGCCCCCCTGAAATCCAGGCGTTGTGACCAAAGCACTCGTACTACCCGGCGAGTACCATTCATTACTTGGATTTCTTTCGTAGTCAACATCGTTCTTCCCTATTTAATTTTGTGGCTAAAGAACCACTCTCTCCATCAGCCTGGAAACTGCTGTGTTTCAGCAGCTTTACGAAGGTGACGGTGTGTATGTGACTTCAGGGAAAGCTCCAGGGGAAGGGAAAAATCTGCCTGTTCAATTCATCACAGGCTGATTTTTCTTCTCTATATATGGCTAGAGAGCACAATGAAACAATAACATACGAGGTACTTTTAAAAAAATGGAAGTCGTACAATATACGTGTTGAAATAATATGGAAATGCTCAGAGAACAATCACAAGAAATCCAGCTCTTAACAAGCTCAGGGTAAGAAAACAATTAAGTGCTCAAAAACAAGCTCATAAATCTCAGTTAACAATCCTCCTGTGCTGTGGTGCTGCAGAGCAGTAAAAGCAGAGCAAATGTAAAGCAATCTAGCCACTTTTGCCTGGTAAAAGTCATATGTAGATTGCAAAATGTATGGTGCTCCTAAACAGACCCATAAATCACGTTGGCGTTTCCCGAGTACGAATGCAGGTCCTGCTCCATTTCCCAGCTTTATTTCACCACCGGTCTTGGACCTCAGGGGTTCTCTCCCAATTCCCTTTGCTGTCCTTTGCTCCAGGCACCAAAGCAGGGCCGAGGTGAATCATTTTGACCTTTATCGATCTCCTTTGTGCTGCAGAAGGAGCTGCACGGCGCTGACTGTCCCCTTTCTGCTGGAGGTGACACCCCGAGCTCCAGACCCCCGAGCCTGTGCTTGTGCTGACGACTTTAGGACATCCCTATTTTTTATTTTCCAGCTGTGCACAAAGCTGGAAGCTGGACGTGCCCCAGCACCCAGAACCCCCCGTGCCCTGGGCTGAGCCCCCAGTGTGGGCAGTAGGGGAGGGGGGATTCTGCCCCTGTGCCCTGCTCAGGTGAGACCCCACCTGCAGAGCTGCCCCAGCCCTGGGGCGGGCACAGGAAGGACCTGGAGCCGCTGGAGCCAGGCCAGAGGAGGCACCAGGATGAGCAGAGGGATGGAGCAGCTCTGCTGGGAGGAAAGGCTGGCACAGCTGGGATTGTTCACCTGGAGAGGAGAAGCTTTGGGGTGACCTCAGTGTGGCCTTCCAGGGCCTGAAGGAGCCAACAGGAAACATGGAGACAATTTCCAAGGGATGGAGGGACAGGACACAGGGGATGGCTTCCCACAGCCAGAGGGCAAGGATAGATGGGATAATGGGAAAAGAGCCCATATTCCCAATTTTTTGCCACTTTTGGAAATACCCGGTCCAGCAGCAGAGCCCCCTGACACAGTGAGTGTTCCTTGGCTGCCACACTGTGAGGACAACAGGCACCCAACCCTGTGGCACCCATCTGGGAAAGAGGAAAATTGCTGGGCACAACATAAACCCGTGGGGAAACCCTTTATTAGTTTTGCAGGTAGGATTTGTTCCTACAGAAACAGAAAAACTCATAGGCTTCAGCCAGGAAAAAACTTTCTTCTGATAATGCTGAGTATTTTAACGAGTATCATCTTGCCCCTCCCCACCGGTTCTGAAGTATTTTACATATTAATCAGCCTTATCCAACCTTCCTTTATGGGCTCACTTTCCCCAGACCCAGGGATGAGAGCTGGTGCCTCACCCCACCCTTTCCAGTCTCCCACGAGAATTCAACACCACTCTCACATCCTGCTGCACCCAAGAGCCTTGTAAGATAATGAAAAACAAACTGAGCAAGCTGAAATATAAATACGTTTAATTGAGGTCATATAAAAATATACTTTAAACAAGCAGTGGGAGGAGATTAGCAATAAACTGTACACGTAATTCTTGTTATACCTTGCCCCAAACCACCTTTGATGTTTCCAATTCCTACATCCACATCCTGAAAGCAAACTCTTCTCCAGCTGCCCCGTTTAAACTGTGGGCTCCAGGTTTCCATCTTCCCAATACCTTTCAAACAAGGATCTTCAAAGCAGCATCGACAGCTTTTCTTCTGACCACTCCTGCTGCTCCAGCAAGCCCCATGCCAACCATTTGCCTGTAATAAAACCCCAATAACGACAGTTGAAAGGAGGACCCCTATTCGATCCTTAGCACAGAACAGTTAATGAGCTGATACTCATTTTTATATAAAAGATGGACATTAAAACATCTGCAACAGATTTTTCCCTTTTCTGTGTGCTGTCTGCATCCAATCTAGGTTTTAACTCCACGGGCAGGAGTTACTCCACTCTCGGGCATGCAGAGCGCTGCCAAAACCCGGCACCACCGAGCGCCAGGACGGCCCCGCTGGTGCCAGGAGGACTCGGCAGCACCTTTCTCTCCCAGCAGCATAACACTGGCACAGGCACCGAGCAGCCACGGGCAGCTGACTACTGCTGGGAGAATTAAGCCAAAACCGGGGGGTTTACAGGGCAGAAAAAAGTGGAGGCACAAAGTACATCTCTCTGGTGATGCTTCCTCTCATCAGGGCTTCATCCAGCAAGTAGGATAAGCTAAACCTATCGCTGGATAAACCCCGAGGACCTGAGGCTAGCATAGGAGCCACGAGAGGCCTTTTACTTCATTTAAGACAGCAAAACAAACATTTTTGCCCGTTTCCCCTCATTAGCTCATGGTCACACGTCACCCACGTTGCTCCAGAGCTCTCCCTGTGCCTCACGGGCAGGTTATCCCTTCACATCTCTCCGCAGGCTCCAGTGCCCTCCTGGAGATGCCTCCTTGGCTGTCCCAGCACAGCACGGCTCGGGGGTTTCACACACGACGGGGTCGGGTCACCTCAGGGCTGCTCCTTCGGGCGGCTCCCGGCCACCCACAGCTCCGGGGCACCGCGATCCCCCCATCGGCTGAAGGCCTAAAGAGGGAACAGCAGAAACATCGCCAAGAATCCATTAATTCAGTCTGTATTCATGGAGCTCAACAGCAGCGGCCTGGCTTGTGGGGGAGGAAACAAGCCAGCAAACCGAGCGAAAGGCTGAGGAATTAGTGCTGATCGGCACAGCCGAGCAACACCCCCAGTGCCGGGGCACCGCAGGCTGCAGCGCCTGCCGGCCGGCAGAAACAGCTAAATAAAAAAAAATAGGAGTATTTCAGGTGGCGCTTTCCGTCCCCCGAGCCCCGGTCTCCAGCCCCGCCGCCGCCGCCACCCGTCCCCTGTCCCCGCCTCACCTCATGGCGGCGGCCCCTCATGGCGGCGAGCGGGGGCAGCCCCGGCCCGGCCTCAGCCGCTCCCGGCCCTCACGGCGGCGGCTGCAGGGAAAGGCCGAGTCTCCTTGCGCTGCCGAGGTGATTCCACAGGCACCGCCCCGCTCGCTTCGGCCGCTCCCCCCGGGGCGGGGAAAAGCCCTCGATGATCAGTCACGGAGCGGTTTGGGCTGGGAGGGACTTTAGAGATCATCTCGTCCCACCCCCTGCCATGGCAGGGGCACTTTCTGCTATCCCAGGCTGTTCCAAGCCCCGTCCAGTCTGGCCTGGGACACTTCCAGCATCCCTGACAGAGCCAGAGCAGGAAACACAGGATCTGTGGAGCTGGGAAAACTGAACTCAAGCACAAGCTCGCGGGAAGCAGAGGGCCAGTGAGCTGCCTCTCTGCTTGCCCCTGATGTGTCCCACTTCGGGCACTGGAGGTGGAAGTGTCAGCTCAGAAACAGCTGCCAGCAGCAAAAACCCCAGCCCTGAAATAAATAGAGATAGAGCTGTGGTGCTGCCAAGTGCCTCGCTGGGAGAAGCACAATTCCACATCTTCCCTGGCCTCCACTGGATGCCTTAACATCAGTCCAGCGCTCTGTGTATCCATGTCCAGGCACAGCAGTGCAACTGTGACCTCTCTCTCTTGGGATCCATTCAAAGGAAGTTTTTCTCTGGGCTTTGTCCTCCAGTGAGACATTTCAAGGCCCTTCCAGAAAGCCTGGCATCCCTCCCCCCATGCTCCTCATGTGCTTATGCTCTCAGACCTCAAGGATGAGCTCAGCTGGAGCTGTGTCTTGCCCCAGGCAATCATCCACTCCAGCTCTGTCTTCTTCAAACGCTTCACGGTCTATTTTCAGCCCAAGGCAGGCAGCTATTCCTCCTGGATGTGGGGAGCTCCCAGGAAGCTCTGGGCTTGTGCCCAGGACGCGGCTGCATGCAGGGAGAGAGGCTGGGGCAGAGCAGGAGCAGTTCGGTGCTTCCCCTGTTGGTGGTGAACCTGGTGAGGGACACGTTTCCCAGCTATGCCCAGCGCAGCAGAGCAAAAGCTGTCTGGTGGAGGGACATGTAAGAGCAGACACAGAGCACTTCAGGCTCTTGTTCCTGGAGGTCTCGCTGCCCGTGGCCCAGGGCATGTGCCCACAGACAGGGATGGATGATGACTCTGCTGAGACCCTGAGCCACGGCTTCAGTCTGGAAGCTGTTTAATTCATTAGCACAGCATGAGGCCCAAATTAATATGCTTTGTCTCTTTTAATAAGACATTTTCAGCAGGATTGGAGAGATACTTCAAAAGCTTCCTGAATGCCAAGTACCAGAACTCAGCAACTCTCAGTGCCAGGACCAGCCTCTCACTTCCCAGCATAGATTCCCTCTGTGTGCACAGCTTTTCCTCTGTTTGCTGGCCTCGGAGGGGGGCTCAAACAAAGGCCTTGCACGTCATTTATGAACTTTGGGTGAAAAGTGTCAAACCAGCTGAAACACGGCGGCTGTGCCGTGGTGGTGAAGCCCTCTTCTGTCACAGGAATGTGCTCTCTGCATCAGTTGCAGCCAGTCCCTGTTCCTCTTGGCTTGGTGGCAGCTAAACAGATCCTCCTTTTCTCCTGCAAGTGTTGTGGCAGGGACTGAAGGGACTGAGATGCTTTGTTCCAAGCCAGATTAGAGATATGAGTTACTACAAAACAAAAGCCCAGCCAGCCTTCAGGAGAGCTCCTCTAGTCTAGACACAGCCTCTCCTGAGCTCCCTGCATCCCAGCACAGCCCTGCAGCTTGTGTTCAAAGCAACTCAACAGGCTCCAGAAGCCTGAGGAACCCCTGTTGAGTGAGTGCTCAGTTACAGCATCAAGGAGGAATCACATCTGAGTGATTTTGCTCCCATAAATTAGCAGGATGGGTTAAACCAGGATGTGAGCACTGTCTGCTGGCACAGTGCATCCACTCAAGAGATCTGCACTGGCATGGAGCTGTAAACCTTCAAGGTACGTGTGCTCCAAGCCTGGGGTGCGACATCCCTTGTGCAGCCAATGTCTGCAGCTCCTGTGGCAGCAAGAGAGATCCTTTAATGTCACCTCAGCCCCAAACATAGCTGTGCCCAGGGCTCGCTGCCTGCCCCACGTCACTGCTCACCTCCAGCTCTGGCACTGCGGGGTTGGTACCATGATCCTTCCGTACTGATCAGATTTTGGCTCAACACCATTTGGCCACACCATCAGTCACTGGAGAAAAAGACAAGAGTAGTACCATGGGAAGAGGAAGAAAATTCAGTAAACCTATGGAAGAAAAGATTTGTGGATGTGCATCATCATTTACCATGGTGGTCACCTGCAGCCCCACAGCCGAGGAAGTTCGGGCCCTGGTGAGAAGAACTTTTGTCCCCTCGGTGTCTGTCACGGCTGGGGACCGTGATGATGACACGCTGCAGGCGTTTGTACCCGCAGTGCACTAAGAGTGACACCAGCCTTGCTCGGCTCCCACACAGCAGAGGTGTGGGGCAGCCACGGCCTCGACGCTGCCTTTTCCTCTTTTAGGAGATTCAGCACTCTTTGAGGTGCTGCACCCAGGTCAGGGCAATGCCAGGCATGAGCACAGACTGGGAGAAGAGCTCATTGACCAGCAGACAAGGACTTGGAGTTTCTCATGGATGAAAAGCTGGACATGAGCCAACAACATGCAGCAGCAGCCCAGAAACCCCCACCCTGTGCTGGGCTGCACCCACAGAGGAGTGGGCAGCAGGTGAGGGAGGGGATTGTCCCCCTCTACTCTGCCTTTGTGAGACCCCCCTGCAGAGCTGCTCCAGCATCAGAAGGATGGGGAGCTGCTGGAGCCAGTCCAGAGGAGGCCATGGAGATGCTCCGAGGGCTGAAGCCCCTCTGCTCTGGAGCCAGGCTGGGAGAGCTGGGGGTGTTCACCTGGAGAAGAGAAGGCTCCAGGGAGAGCTCAGAGCCCCTTCCAGGGCCTAAAGGGGCTCCAGGAAAGCTGGAGAGGGACTCGGANATGGCAGGCAGAGAATAAAATTATTTTTATGGTCCCTTCTGACCCAACCCATTCCATGATTCCATGATCTCCTCTGACACCACAGAGGGGCCGTCTCCACTTCCCCATTACCATCACAAGATGGCATTCCAGACCTAAAAGCTGAGCTGGCTCAGCTGATATTAGAGATCTTTTCCAGACCCTGGGGTGTCCACCCCCAGAAGAAGCTGTGGATTTAACCCTGCCTGCTGAGCTCCTCTGGCAGGTCTCAGCCCCGACACTACCTTTTAATCACCTCCCTTAATGCCAGGGCTGTGCTTTAATCTCCTGCACTGAAACACTGCCGCCGTTACTCCGTAACCTCTGAGCCATCTAATTGCACTGAGTTAAGCCAGTTACAGTTTTGACAGGGAATGGCATGCAGAGCACTTTAATCTTGACCCGCAACACCTCCAGCTCTTGCAGGGCCTCCTCTGCCCCCGAGGAAACACTGCTAATCAGACCAAGCCATGAAGTAGTTTAAGACATGGACAAAGGGAGCCAAGGGCGAATTGTGAGCGAAATGAATCTGACTCATTTTGTTACAAAGCACTGTCGAAGGCAGAACTGCCTTCTCTTTGCCTGAGAATGATTTGGGAGAGTAGCGAGAAGTCTTTCGATAATTTCTAACTTTAAAATAATAACAAACAAAAAGAGAACAATAGTTCTTCTTAGATACATTTATAAAAAAGAAAGCTTGTTTTGAGTTAGGTGCATAAAGCCCTGGTGCAGTGTGTTACCCCTCTGTCTGCTCCCACGTGTGAGTGGGTGCTCCGGGCTTCATCCACCAGTTGCTCCCTGCAAGAAGAACCCATGATCCAACCATTCCTTCCCTGGCCAAGGGCCTGCAGCCTCCCACCAGGGCTTGGTACGTGCCCTGTCCTGGGTGCCAGCTCTGCCAGCACAGCTCCCGGGGGATGGCAGCGGGGGCAGGATCTGCTGTCTCAGAGGCTGAGGCTGGCTGTGTCCCTCCGGGCAGCTCAGGGAAAGGCTGCTCAGGCTGTTCCCTTCACCGTGGAGCTGGAGAGCAACCTCGCTCGGTCCAGAGGAAAGCGCACACGGAAGAGGTTATACAACCCCCAGTCAGCCTGCCAGAGGGGCGGGTGCACCAGCAGCAAGGGCAGTGCCACTCTGGATGTGGCTGGGCAAGAGCGTGCCCTGCCTGCGGGACCCTGCCTGCGGGACCCTGCCTCCCCCGGGCATGCAGCCCTGTCTGTGTCAGAGCCTGGTGTTTTTGTTGCTCAAAATGCACACAGGCAGCTCGAGGAGCCCATGCAGCTCCCTCCGTTCTGGGCTGGAACTGCTGCACAGCAATTTCTTTTTCCATTTCATCTCTGGCAGAGCTCTTGAGCTTTGCTCCCTTCCTCTTGCACCCTCCTCGCCTCCTGCTGAGCTTCTCCCTGGCCCAGTCTCCTTCCCTGGTGTCCCCTTCTGCTCCCACTTCCTATTTAACCCCCATTTTTTCTCTCCTCTGCCTCCTTCAGTGCTCCCACCCAGAAGACAGATCACAAACCACAAGCTCTGCTATTCCTCTAACGGATCCTAAACCACTTTCTCAGCGTGTGATCTGCTAATCCTGTGGAGAGGATCCCCTGGGATGCAAACCCCTGCTGGGATCTGTGGCAACCGCATGGCATCAAGCCACGGGGTCAAACGTACCAGGGGTGTTGCAGCTGCCTTGCCCCAAACACGGGCACCACAACCAGCTCCCCTTAGGAATTCAGACCTGCACAAGGCCCACCAAACACACCTGTGTCCTTCCAGTGCCCCACCAGGTCTCTTGGCAGCAAGGAATTTGCTTTCATTCTGTGTGTTTTATAAAGGCTGACTCGAATCCCAGGGATTTTAGGCAGTGCTGACACCCAGAGCGGGGTGGTGTGAGCACAGCCCAGGGGTCAGACGCTGGGGACAGATGGGTGGGCACATCAAGAAAAGCACCAACCCAGCATTTTAGAGCAGAGCTAACTAGGAACAGCTTATTTCATTTAAAAAAAAGGAAAAAAAAAAAGATCATTCTTAATTAGGACAGAAACCCCCAGATAGGCTTTTTAAAAGAAAATGCCTAAAAATACCATTTTTGCTCTTCAGACTGTAAGATAAAACACATTTGAATTGATGATGCATTTCACAGCAAAAATACATCCCTTTTCATCTTGAAAATGCTGAAATGAGTTGTTACAAAATTTTCAACGTTTACCCCCTTTCTTATAAACCAAAATTTTTAATTTAGATGAAATGCCTTTTTTTTTTTTTCTAATGGAAACTCTTGATTACATTTTTTCCCAACAGCTCTAATTAGAATTAACGATTACAGCTTTTTGGCGGGGTGATAAACAGCTGGACTGTGCAACCCTCTCTGCTCTGGGACTTCCAAACAAGCCCCAGCCCTGGCAGTTTAGCCTGCTGCAACATTTTAGACTTGTCTAGTCGCTGGAATTTATTTTTCTTTCTTTTTTCCCCCACCCTTTCTCCTCTGAGGGTTAGTTTTTACCAGTGCAGCATCTCTAACAGTCAGGGAACTTCACAGTGAGTTGAGATCGCATTGATTTCTCGAGGAAGAAGCCGCATACTAATTTTTCCTATTTTTCTCCCTGGAGGAACGCAGGTAACAGCTCCAGGAAGGCAGCTGGGTTTGTAGATATTACGTTCACCCGCTGGCCGACAGGAAAGTCTGAGGTCTGTGGGACCATCATGGGACACGAGGAGACTTTGGCTGGTCTGGTGCAATCCCGGCGTTGCTGGGAAAGCACGTGGGATTAAAGCAGAACAGGTTAAGCCTGAGAGAAGCATCGGGTGAGGATCAGGGGATGGATCCTGCCCATGCTATGCTGCCAGTGCTTTGCTCTGCCTCCAGGATGATCCTCACACCCCCCAGCTCTTTGGGAGCAAGGGAAGGAACGCTGGAGTGTGAATGGAGAGGAAGGGACTGTGGTGGAGGGGAAGATGTCAGAGTCTGCTCTTAAACCACCAAACTCTCTGTTCCAGGCACCCAAACAGGTTTGTCCAGCCTTTGCAGGCAACCTCCAGCCAAGGAGCCAAGAGGCACTGGGGCATCCTCCTTCATGAAACCAGTGTCCCCAGTGCCACTGTGACTCCTGGGCTGCCGTGTCCAGTGCTTTTCATGGCCGCTCATCCCCGTGCTGGCTCCAGGCTGTGAAGGGCTGATCTCCTCTCCCTGGAAACAAGCCCATGGCTCAGCCCGTCCCACCTGGCCCCTCCCACTCCCCTGCCACACAGTTATTACCTTCTCGGACAAACCTGAGATAGCATTAAGCGAGAGGGAGGTCTTCATATACAAATGTCCCTGTGATTAATGGATTGAGAGATTCTGTGCAAATTAAAGCCTTTCTTCATGCTTCACACACCCAGCTCTTCAGCTGTTGCTCTTTCCCTTCGAGTCCTTTACAGAAGTCCCTGTGGGCCTTGCTTGCCCCATCCCTTTTGCTGCAGTTTTCTCCCCACGGTGACCCAGGGATGTGGCTGGCACTCATCTTCCCCAAAAGCCTTCATCCCACTGAGTCCTGGGCAAACCCTTCTGCTCCTGAACCAGCACTGGGGAGAGGAGGATGCTGTGAGCACAGCTTGTTTGTACACAAAACCAACCCAGGAGATGGGCTGTAAATGCCTCTTTATTTCCATATTTATCATTGCAGCTCAGATGGATGAGGAACCCAATGGAAAGTTTAGATGAAACAGAGAAGAAATGAAAAAGTGTTGGCAAGCGGCAGCTCAGCTGAGAGACTGGCAGCCTCAAGGGCTTCCAGAAAGAAAAGGCTTTCAGTTACTGCACTGCTGCTCCATAACATCCCCGTTCCCCTGCCACGCCAGGAGGGGTGGGGCAGCTGGGGAGCCCTGCCCTCCTGTGATCCCACCCCAGGGAGATGGAGCTGAGACCCTAAAGCAGCTCGTTTGGTCTCGCTGATGTTTCACAGGGCTGATTTCTTCCCGGACGCTGGTGGGCACCAGGAGCGGCAGAGTGTGGGTGTGGAGGCTCCGTAAGGATCTCCAGGTCACGGGCACTGTGGTCACCTGAGCCATGGTGGAAAGGGGCCACAAAGGCTTTGCTGGCCACCTCCAGAACATCCAGTGCTGGGTGTTGGTGATGGATGATGATTTAAAGCCTGTTTGTGCAGGGAATAATGTCACAGTGATGGCACCTTGTGTCTTGATTTTGCTTTTGGACTTAAATGTCCAATTATGTGTCTGGGCGTGTTTAGCACCAGTCAGGTAATTTAATTTGTGACCAAATTTGGGACACATTGCCACAACTGAGCTACTGGAGAAGCCAAACAGCCTTGAGGAGAGAGAGGAGCCTGGTGGCTCCAGACGAGTGTGTGGCAGTCCTGGGCATGAACCCGCACACCTTTTCCTGAAGAAAATCTGAATTCCTTAAAGGAAGGGGTTTAACCAGGAGGGATCAATTCCATGAAGAAAACCTGAATTCCTTAAAGGAAGGGGTTTAACCAGGAGGGATCAATTCCATGAAGAAAACCTGAATTCCTTAAAGGAAGGGGTTTAACCAGGAGGGATCAATTCCATGAAGAGCAGTTGCCCTGTTGCTCCAGGACAGAGCAATGCTGTGGGACCAGGACAGGGGCTCTGTGCCCATTTACGCCCTGGGCACTAACGAAGCCCAGGAGCAGCTGCAAACAGAGCCAGCTGAAGGATTCGTGCTGCCTCCCACCAATGCTGCCCACGATTCATCAATTACCTATCTGCTTAGTCCTTTTCTCCATCCTTTCACAATCTAAATAGCACATTTTATAGTCGCTGCTAAGTGATGTGATCAACATCAATTACCTACTAAAAGAGAATCAAGTCTTGATTTAAAATTAAGTGCTGCATTTTCCCATGTTCTTTATATGTAGCCAACAGAATAATTGCAGTGACATAAAAACTAATTACACAACTCCACAATTAGGCATCCCTCCTAGTGCTGTGATTGTCCTTAAGTATACTGATGAAAAATTACTCCGAGTCTCGAATTACTCTCTCACACCCATCTTCTCTAATACCTTTGGAAAAAGCCCTCCACCCCATCAGACCAAAGAGAGGAACTCGAGATGCACAAGGTAATACATGCAGAGTGTATCTTCTTATCTCTCTGATGTGGGAGTGGTTTCAGATGTGGGATTGGGCTGGAATTGCCCAGGGATGCAGCAGTGCTCCTCTCTGGATGGACTGAGCATCTCAGTGAGGCTTCCCAAACTGCCTGGTGGCTGGTGTGCCAGCACCCTGAGACAAGCGGGGAGAAAATCCTCTTCCCGGTGCCCCAGCTGACATTTGGCTCCTGGGCTGTGAGCAAAGAGACCGGTCCTGGCTGCCAGCCTTGGGCTTGGTGTGAGCAGCCCAAAAGGAGGAGGAAGAGGCTGGAGCACAGCAGTGCTTTCACCCATCCAAAGGCCAGGAGTTACACCCAGGCAGCAATCACGTAGCTGCCTGAGAAACCATAAACCCCAACAAAAATAATAAACATCAATAAAGCTCTGGTGCACTCCTGACAGGCTTTGAGGGATTTGATTCCAGATTATGTTTTTGAGATGTTTACAACCAACCTGGAAAGACTGAAAATATTCAATTACTGGCAAGGAGAGCTGAGATTTGCTTACAGTCAATCTCCTGCCTCCAGGATCTCTGTGGATGCCAGCAGTGAAACAGAGAGCACGAGTGAGCAGAGCTGTGGGGACAGTGGCCCAGGGACAGGTCCCCCTGATGTCGCTGAGCATCTTTCACTGGATAATTAAGCATTGCAGGTTAAATTTTGGGGCTGGCAGGGTGGTTTTGGCTGCTGTGCGGTGGATCCCATGGCCCGTTCCTCAGCCACAGCCCAGCCCTTGCCAGGGAGGGTTGCACAGCTTGTGGCTGTCGATTTTCCATCATTTCTGCAATGCCGTCACTCAGTCGCAGTCGGGAGAGGGGTGGGAAATGCTTTGGCATGATTTTAATCAGCAGAGTGCTTTGAGTGAACGAGGTGAGGGGACCAGTGAGCTCACTGTGGCAATTCGGCATTCCCTGTGCCTTCTCTGACTTTCTCACCTCATTTCAGCATCAGCCAGGGGTGCCAAGGCTGAGAATTTACACCCTTGTATTTACCTGAAACCTCACTACCTTCCTCAAGACCTGTGAAAAATAAACGCGGTGGTGAAGTAGCCTGTGGCAGGGACGATGTGATGTGTAAGGCCAACATCTCCCGATCCTTGTGAATATTCCCTCCTGAACCCCAGCACCCATCCCGGACACCCCCACCTTGTCCCCAGCCCAGAGCACTGAGTGCCACCTCCAGCCCTTCCTTGGGCACCTCCAGGGATGGGCACTCCAAACCTCCCTGGGCAGCCCCTGCCAAGGCCTGACCACCCTTTCCATGGCGAAATTCCTGCTGAAGTCCAGCCTAACACGATGGGGAGAGCCAGCCCCAGCCAGGCAGTGCCGTCAGTCCCTTCCCGAGGGACAGATCCTCCAGGGCGGGGCTGCTGCCCGCTGCACGGGACTGACCGTTCCCACAGCCAGGGAGGCTCCTGCCCGCCCAGCGCAGCCTCGGCTGCCGGGGCCCGGCCCGGGACACGGCTCAGATCGGCCCGGGACACGGGACACGGGACACGGGACACGGGACACGG
>VZTF01007554.1:303563-314937 GCA_013397755.1 Cnemophilus loriae | reverse complement strand
GACGGGGCGGTGCTTATTGGGCGGGGCGGGATCAAGGGCGGGGCCAAGGGCAGGAGCAGGGCCAAGGGCGGTGCTGATTGGCTGGGGCGGGCCCGGGGGCGGGGCCTCTGGGGCCGGGCGGAGCGTGCGCAGTGCGGAGCGGTGAGTCGGGGTGGGGGGGTCGCGGTGGGAGGTGCTGCGGGCGCCCCGTGAGAGCCGGGCCGCGGCTCCGGGCCGGGGACGCGGGATCGGGGACGCAGCCCTGGTCCCGGCCCCGTGGGCACCGGCCGCTGCCTCCCCTGCGCTGCCCTCGTTCGGCGGTGAGGCCTTCCGGGGTGGGGGCTGCTCGCCGCCCCGGTTCCCATCAGAGCGGCCGTGGCCGGGCCGCAGGGACGGCGCCTGTCCGGTCCCGGGGGCTCGGGCAGGCCTGGCAGGGCAGGCAGCTGCCGGGGCTGGAGTGTTGCAGCCGTGACCGAAAACGCCGGCCCTGGGACGGGCACTTAGGCACACAGTGGGGGCAGGACAGGTATCTCTTACACTGAGGGGTTTTAAACATAAATATTTACACGTAAGTTCCCCCCAACGGGCACAGTTTGGATCTTGCCTGGAGCGTGAGGCTGGGCTGGGGGACCTCCGGCCTGCTGTGTGCCCAGGCTGCTGTGGAATAAAAACGTGCTGGAACCACTGGAGTAGCTCTGGGATATTAAAATGGATGTTTCTTCAGGGTGTGCGCTCCATGACACGAGGCCTGAATTTTAAAACTGTTTAAATTATTTTGGTACAAGCCTTCATATGGCTCTCTGGCTGGACAGCTGGTAAAATGATGCGTCGCACAGGGCCAGGAAGGGATCGCTGAGCAAATGGGATTTTGTATATAAACACTGTTTGGAATGTTGCCTTAGAGCGTGTGAGTGCAGTGCTTGGCTAACACTTGCATTAGGAGCGATCTTTGACAGAGCTCTGACCGCGCCTTCGGAGGGGTCTGGGTTTACACCAACAAGTTCTGTACACGCAATTTCTTAGGGCCGAGTTATTTATTGTGCAGTTTTTCTGCTAGAACTAAGCCAGTCCGAGTGCGGCGCAGAGGCAGAGCTGCCTGCGCCGGTGCTGTTCGGTGTGCCTGCCAAAGGAGGATAATCTGCAGAGGCATTTCTGTGGTGGAGCTGTCTGAGGAGGAGGCTGCTCCGTGCACAGCCCGGCAGGAACCTTTTAAGTGCAGATAAGTCTCCAGAGGACGTTAGAAGACGATGACACACCCTGTCATTTACCGAACGTGCTGCCGCAGTGTTCCTGCTCCCTGTGATCGTTTGAATTCATTTGTTCTCTGGGAGTAGCATTGTTAAGGGATGGACTTGTATTTTTCTCTCTTTCTTTTCTCCCAACCCTGCCTTAAAATGACCCAGTCTGGTCCACGTTGGTTTTCAGCAGCCTCTAGGGCATTTCTGTGGTGGAAATATCCAAAATATTGTCCCAGAAACTTCAGTGCAGGAGTCCAGCTACCAGAGGTGAGAGCAGTGTTGCGACTTCCTGGAGGCTGCTGTCTGTGTGACCATGTATTTTCTAAATTTGAAGGGATACAAATACGATTCTTTGGAAGAAATCAGCTGGAAACAATTCCTAATGAACTGTCAGAACAGCCTTTGAACCCACAGCGATGTCCCTGTGTCCTGAAGCAGCACAAGAGCAGTGCTGGTGCTTCTGCCACCACCTTCTTCCTTTTTACAGTGGAGAATTTCTTTAGCCTGAGCAATAAAANACCTGTCTCTGTCTGCTTCTGCTTGGGTTGGGTGGGTGGGGTTGAAAGCACGGCGCCCATACCTTGAGCATTTGTGAGGCAGTGGATTATTGGGATAAATTTAGGGATAATAGTCAGCCTTTCTACGTGCTAATCCTCTGTGCTACCGACTCCCTCCGTGGCTTTTATAACCCACCTCAGCTCTCACCACTCAGCGTTCTCCTCTGAGAAATAACGTTCGGCTCGGGCTCGTGAGGGAGGTGAATCAGCTTTAATTAAGATTTGCCAAGCGCTTTGTTGATAAGTTCTCAATAGCTGGCTGCTATTTTTTGTGAACACACGGATATTCTTAGCACCTGGGGTGGGAAGTGACACAACGCTGGGGATCTCTGGGAAGCAGCCCCGCGAGGGGAGACGGCGCCTGCTCGCCGAGGCTTCGGCAAATCCGTTCTGGCTGCGGTTCGTGAGGCAGCTCAGCAAAACCCCAAATCCCTCCGAGTCTTTGGGAGATCTGCAGTGTTCCTGAGAGCTAAGCCCTGCTTTTGCGTGAGATTTGTAGCTCCTGCCCCCTTGCTGGGTTTCTCCCAAGCTGCTGGTTGGGTTTGGTGCAGCTGTGTCCTGGTGGCACCAGCTGCTGTCCCCTGCTTTGTAACACCTCGTGGCGATGACTTCAATGGCTTTCAACAACTGTCCCCTCAAACTGAGGTGTCTGGGGTAGGGAGGGCTGGGCGATGGCCCTCGTGGGCTTCAGGCAGTCGCAGAGGTCGGTGGGGCTGAGCGGGGAGGAGGAAAGCTGGGAAGCCATGCCCTTCCCCAGGGCAGCATCCCATTCCCTGCTGGCTTCTCTGCTGCAGCAGCGAGGTGGCAGATGAAGCTTGAAGAGCTTCGTTTGTGAAAGATAACGAAGGCGTGAATGGAAGTGGTTACGGCGCTGCTCGGTCTGTGCTGTGTGTGGGTGCCCCTCAGCAGGATGAGGAGCTCCATTGTATTTTGGGGAAGGGAAGGCTGTTCGTTTGGCTCTGTCACCGCTGGAGGAGTAGCCAGATGGAGGATGCTGAAATGAAATACAGGGCTGGAGCAGCCTCCTTGTCCATGGCCCTGTCCTGAGCCAGGTGAGAGATCCTTGGCTCCAGGCTGGACAGTGGTGGATGGTAGTGCAGATCTGGACAGGGCCCAGTTCCCTCTGGCCTTGATGGAATCCCAGTCTCAGAGAGCCTGACAGCTCATCTAACTTTGCCCGTGCAGCAAACTGAGCAGCCAGCTTGTCTCTTGCCCTCGCAGAATGGGGAGCCCCACGGCTGGTCGTCCTTGTAGGTAAATCCCGTTACAATCTGAGAGCTGGTACCGGCCCTGGGGGGAGCAGGGATGGAGAAACCCCTCCACAGCTGGTATGGGGCAGCGTGTTTCATACTGCTGACTGCTCTGCTGGCTGCCCAGACCCTCTGGTTCGTCTGTGACTCAGAGGTGATAGCCAGCACGGAGCCCAGAATTGGGTATTTCGTGTTCCTAGATCACAGAGTGATGTTCAGCTCTGTGGAGCCGTGGTGTCACAGCGCTGGCACATTTAGTCTGGTCCCCAGTTTTCCCCAGCGTTCCCTCTATCTGGAGAGCTTTCCCCTGGACTCTATTTGTGTGCTTGATCTCTGTTTGTGCTGTTTCCAAGTGCGGTTCTTTGCATTGTTTTCCTTGCTTTTCTCTCTATTGATTTGTGGGTGTTTTGGGAACTTTTCTTCAGTTTATCAATTCCGATCATGACCTCCAGAGTGCTTCCAGCTCTTAACTCCTGGGCATCCTTTCAGGTTTCATAAAAGTGCTTTCTCTTTCGTTGTTCAGGCCATTAATGGAAAGGATGAACAGAAGCAGACCTGGGCTGAGCTCCCAGGGCCCACACACAAGGATTTCTCCTGTGGTGACAGGGAATTGCTGATAGCTACCCCTCAAGTGCCTGGGGTTGAGTTGCTTTGGTTGGTCTTTTTTTTCTTAGTAATGAGCGCAGGGCCTCATTAAGGTGAGCTCGCCCAGATCCAGCTCCTCTGGCTTTTGAAAGCATCAGATGGATAGAGTGAAAAGCCTGCTTTGTGCTGGTCAGAGGTGTGATGGGCAGGTCTCTGTAGTGGGGGATTTGTGCTCTCTTTCCGAAGGTTTAGGTGATTTTTAAGAGCTTTCATGAATTTCGTTTAGCTGGGGCTTCTTGCCGATGCTTGCTGGGACTGGCACAGCTCCGAGGCAATCCTCAGCCCTGCTTCCCACTCCGAGCTGCCTGAGCAGTGGGCTGTGCATGTGTCCAGCATCTCCTGCTCCCCTTTGTTTCTCCCTAGGTCTCTCCTCAGTGACAGTTGGGCTCGTCTGTATGTGACTAAGGTAGCAAAAATACATTTTTCTCCTCAAGCAATTCCAAGTTCCTCGTGTGGTTGCTCTGCTCTGGAAAAAACAAAATGACTCGCTCTGGAGAAATTAATGGCACTCATTTTTATTCCTAAATAGTGTGTCACTGAGGGAGTGGTTGCAGGATACCTCGCTGCACCAGGGCTCTGCTGTCACCTCGGCGCCAGCTGCTTAAGGAAGAGGAGTTACTTGAGCTGGGATAGATTTCACTGGAGCAAACATCACTGCCCAAGCAGGACCAGCTCTACCCGCCCCGAGTTCTGTGAGTACTGAGCTGCTGGGCTCAGCTGCCTGAAGTTTAAGAATTGGTCCTTTTCTGAAGTGCTCTTCCACCCGCTATTCCATCTTTCCTTGCACACTGGTGTCGCTGTGGGGTGAAATTTGGGCCCCACTGAATTTAAGGACAACGCAGGATCCCTCTGTGGTGTTCATCTCTTCCTCCTCTCCAGGCTGGTAATTTGTGGTAGCCAGCTGTTCACTCCAGCTGTGCTTCAGGGACACCATCAACAGGATGGAGACACGGTGCCCTCTTTGTTCTCCTCTACTGGTCCATGGCTGATGGTAGAGTCATAAAATCATGGAATATTCCGATTTGGAAGGCACCCACAAGACGACTCAACTCATCATTGAGTCCAACTCAATGGAGTTGGTGGGTGCCCTGACCAAATTTCAGTTCCAGGGGAGAAAATTCAGTCTCCCTAAAGCATTCCTGTGGCTTCTGTTGGATTGTTCCTCACTTTTCTCCAGGGGGCTGTGTGCTGTGGTTAAATATGGGTGGAAAGGTTGTGTTCCACTCTGGATTACAGCTGAATCTCAGTGGTGGATAAATTGCATCCCAAGTCTCGTTTGCAAAGCCCTTTGGGCTTCATGGGCTGCAAGAAGCTGTATTTTATTCTAGATGTGTGTTTGCTGATAATTCTATGGGATTTGCAGACAGCAGGTTGTAAGAGCCCTGATTATGCTGGTTCCTGTGCAGTCAGGCTCTGCCCAAATAATTCAAGTGCCTGCTGCAGAGAGAGGGCAAGGAAGATGGAAGGATGATTTAGGAATCTCTGGAGTAGATGGGAAGAAGATGCATATGTTGATCTGAAGGAGATACCAAGCCACGTGTGTGCCTTTAAACATCTAAATAAAAGTCAGGATTTTTCAAATGGTTGCCTACTTTAAACCCAAATAATTCCTTTAACGAGAGGTTTTAAAGGTTTAACTTAATTTTAGAATTTTTATTTCAAGCGTACTTCCCTAAAATCAACTTTTTGAATGCAGAACGCTTTAATGTCTTGCGTGTTGGTGCTCATTTGCAAGAAATGTCTGCACAGTAATTTCTTACGTACCAGTTAAATCCATCAGCCAACAGATGTCAAGTGCAGCAAAAATGCTATAATAATATTATGGTCTAATAATAGTTATAATGATTCTAATTACCTGGTGCAGCTTTAGAGAGAGGCAGGTTGAGAAATGAGTGCAAAGGAGGTGTTTGACCTTGAAGTGCAGAAGCAGGGCACTTCCAGAGGTGCCTGTGCTGCGCTCCCTCCTCCCCGTCGGACACCCCACTCCCTTTATTTCCTCCAGCAGACTGGGAGCAGCACTCTGGTGTGTTTTAAGCGTTCAGACCTCATTCTGGCTGTGTTCAGAAGAGTGCTGGCGAGCTGAGGAGGAGCACGTTTCCTGCAATACCTGGGAGTGTGAAGCCTGCTCGTTTTTAAGCTCTGTGTGCCCTGCTCCTGGCCCGCTCCCGCTGCCTGCTGGTTGTGGCGGATTGCTCCCACCTCGGCAAGGCTGCGGAGCCTCAGCGATCTCCATCCTCTATGCAAGCTGCTTGTGCTGCTTTTAAGTGTCAGGGGAGGCTTTGCCACAGCCTGGGAAGCACAAAGCCAGAATCTCCTGATGGGAGAGCGTTTGGGGCTGTGCAGGCGAGTGGCTGGGGGTCGTTGATCCCCACGGAGGCTTTGGTGTGGGGGTGAGGAGAGCTCTGGGCTGGTGCCCGAGGGCTGTGCTTGCCTTGCCTTCGACAGTCTGGCCCCACAGAGCCTTGTCAGAGTCTCCTTCCCCAGCTGCTCCACGTGCCAGCTCTGTTACATCCCTCCCAATGCCCCTTTACCACCATATTTTTCCTTTAGGAAGGATCCTGGGCTGCATTTTCTGTACTCCTGTGGTTTTTGCCTGATGTTGCTGTGTGCCGTTTGGGGTCCCAGTTGCTGCAGTGTAATGGATCCCCTTGTGCCACAGCTGCTCGTGTTAATCCTGTGTCATGCAGGGGTGAGGAGCCTCTGGTTCACAGAGCAGCAGAGGAAGCTCTGCGTGGCCTGGAAGTTGACAGCTTTCAATGATTATATGCTGAACCTTCTTCCTATAAATAATAGATCCAGAGGCTGATGAGAACTACAGGAACTTGTCTCTCAGTTGCTGCTCCCTGGCATGGGCAACAGCTGGGAATCTTCTGCTGTTTTCCTGTAAAATGGATCCAGAGGTGCCCTTGCAAGGTTTTCTTCATTTCCAGCCTGCTCGTAGGCTGCCATGCTCTGCTTCTCCCCAAAGCCCTGCCTGCCAACACCTGCAGCACACCCTGTCCCAGGGCTCGTGCTGATGAGAGCTCGGCCACCTTCAGCCTTTCCTTATGGGAGGTTCAGCCTTTCCCCTGAGGGAGGTTCAGCCTTTCCTTTTGGGAGTTTCAACCTTTCCTTTTGGGAGCTTCAGCCTTTCCTTTGGGGAGCTTCAGCCTTTCCTTTTGGGAGGTTTGCCTTCTTGCTGGAGTCAGCGTGTGTGTGTTGGTGCATCTCCATGGAGATGAGGCCACAGGAGCTGCAGGGCACAGCCTTTTCCAGGCTCATGTGAAGAAGGGCGCGGTAACGGGCTCTGCTTATTTAGGGAAAATGATTTCTTGGAGTAAATAAATCGTCAGAGAGCACTTGGCATCAGCCCAGGTGCTATTAAGGAGAAGATCTCTTGAAGCCAGAGCTGTGAGGCTCATGCAATATTCACTTGCTTTGCTGTGTTCCACATCAGGTGCTGCCGCTGTGCCCAGCGCTGACTCACTGACCCACTTGTGCTTTTCCTCGCCCTGAGACACCAAAGCTCCTGTTGCTTTTCTCCTCCCCGTGTATGTATTTCTCATCCTGCCACAAGAGCACCTTCCTGCATCCCTTTCCTTGGCTGCTGAGTGTCCAGGCTTTCACTGCTTCGAGTGGTTACGAGGCTTCACTTCCCATGACTGCTGCTGCTTTGGCCGGGTTTCCAAAGGACGTGGAGGGTGTGTGGCTGCACTGAGCTCTCCTCCATGCAGAAACGCCTCTCTGGGCTGGCAGCTTGTGCCAGCACACCCCAAACCCCTGTCTGCTCATGCTGACATTCTTGGGGGGTCGGGGACACTGCCCTTTCCAGGTGCCTGGCCCTGGCACACTCTTTCCTTGTCTAGTTTCTGGTACACAGAACCCTCCCAGCAAGGTGTGGAGGAGCCCTGTGGCACCTCTCTGCCTTCACTGCCTCCACCTGTCATTCCAGACTTCATCTGTAAACATCTCTTTGCCCTTGCTAAAAACACTGTCTCTTCATTTCTCTCTGCAGGAGTATTATTTAATTTGTAACAGTTTTAGGACGTTATTTGAAAAATCCAATATGAAGCTGTATTTCATTTACTGTAATGATCCACTAATGCAGGCATATTTCAAAGGCAGGCAATGCAGTACTGTGGGGTTTAATTAAATTTTGTTTTTCAAGTAAGCATCAATAGACAGACAATAACAAATGGTGGACAATATGCATACAGAACAAAGTGTCTTCATTTTGCTTTTCAAGACTGTGGAAGTGAAAATGTATAGCCCTTAAAATGGACTTGGCCTGCTCACAACTGCTGCTTTAGTGTAGTTAACTCACTTTAGGGGGAGTTTTTTCTTCTTACTCTGCCTTAATTAATTTTCTTGCTCTCTTCCTGCCCACAAAATAAACTGTTTTGCTGTGGAAAATTTCCAGCAGGAGCCCTGTGTGATCTAAGTGCTTCTGCGAGTTCTGGACTTAGTTTTGAATACTGTGTTGGTACCTAGTGTGTGATGGCTCCTCCAGATGGGCCCTCCTCAGGGTGACAGAACAGAAGGGCTGGGTGTGAGGTTCCTGGCTCTGGGAGCTGGACATGGCACGTGCCAGCCTTGGAAAGGGAGGCAAGAATGGTGTTGCTGCATGCATGGTTGTACTGGAATCAGGAATCAGCCAGTGGCTCTGGAGTGCGTTTTGTTCCTTTTGTCCCAGCGAGCGTGGGGTAATCAGGAACACAGTGTGTGTGGGGAAGCTCCAAGTGTGTTCCCCGGCAGCAGGAGGCTTCTGGGAATCATCCCAGCACTCGCAGCGTGGCACTTGGGCACGTGTTCTTGGGGTAAAGAAACTCATCAGTGGTGCTGCAAATGGGCTCCTTTGTTCGGATTTGAGGAGCAGGCTGAGACGGGGTGGCTGAGGCGGGTGTGGTTTTCTCCAGGTGTCTGGAGAATTTGCCCTTGTTCAGGAACAGAACCAGAGTTTGCTGAGGAACCTGGTGCAGGAGCTTTGGACTCCCACAGCACTCCAGCCCTTTGATTCTCTCTGAAATCTCTCAAAGAGAGCTGAAAAAAGCATGAATTTTTCAGAAGAGTCTCCATTCAGAGATGTGAGTTCAAGCCGTGTCCTGGGTTGATGCCTCAAGCTTTGCCTGCTTAACCTGCCTTCAGAGGCTGGGGGCGAGGGCTGTGCCTGGAGCTGGCACTGCTCTGAGCACTGAGCTGGGCTGGGTCACAGTCCAGAGAGCTGCCGGCTGGAGACTGGAATCCATAAAGGCTGGGAATGTGTGGGAACCTGACTCCTGATGTTTGCGCAGCTGTGAGTGCCTGAAAAGCATCGCTGTAAATGACAGGCTGGAGTCTGTAACCTCCTCCTCCTCCTCCTCCTCCTCCTCCTCGCCGGGATGTCGGTGTCACGCTTCCCGCGTTCCAGGCACAGCCTGTGTTCTGCTCCTTGCTGGAAGCGGCGCCGCGAGCCCTTTGCAGCTCTCCTGGTGCCTGGGCCGGCTGAGTGCTGCGTTCTGAGCCGGCTGAGAGGCTCCTGGGAGCAATGATCCTGGCCGAGGCTCCAGGATGGGGTCCTGTGCTCCGTGCCAGTCCCTGTGGCTGGGGAGGAGTCCTGGTACAGATAAAAGGGTGTCTAAATATAACTCGTCATCAGGCACCGGATGCTCTTTAAATAAACTGGAAAAACCTCACACGGCCGAGGTTTGTACTGGCCCTGCTAATGCCAGGGGGAACGCCCTGTGCCTGATTCCTTGTTCTTCCCTTGTTCCTTGCTTTAGGCTGCCAGATTTCCCATTTACTCACTGCTTTTTGTTGATAGGCAGTGTCGAGGTTCTGTTGCTGGGGTTTGGAGCAGGAGATTGCTTTCTGGAACATCTGGAGCCAGTGGCTGAGCCCTGGGCTGGGGCATGTGCCCTCTGTGCAGACCAGGGTGTGCTTGAGCTCTTTGCAGGAGCAAGTGAGTGATTTGAGATCCTCGCAGTACTGCTGGCATAATTTATTCTTGCAGATGCGCCCAGAGCAGTTTTAGGGGTTTGTTCTGCCCAGCAGGATCCCAGGGAAGGGCGTGCCCAGGCCCTGTGCTTTAGGGGTTCTTGCAGGGCTGTGCAGCAAACGGGACCTGCGAGGGGCCTCAACACAAGGGCGCAAGCCCAATGCGTGGGGAACTGCAATGGTGCTTGGGAATGAACAAGAAAAAGGGCTCTAGGACTATTTAAAAGGAAAAAAATAGTAATCTGTAATTCAGTTTTGAGCAAATTCTTGTAGCAAGAGAGCATGTGCTGGCTGGGAGGGAAGAAGCTCTGGCTCAGACAAGTGATAATCCGTTGCAGACACTTGACAGATATTAGACTTCCTCAGGCCTCCCTGGGACGAGCGAGGTGCTGTGCCACTGGATGAGGAATGTGGAGCTTCTGGACTATGCAGAGTGATAATTTAAACACCAAATCCTTGTTCCTAATGGGAGCTGCTGGTGGCTCCTGGCGTGGGGGTGCTGCACGGGAGCTGATGTCTCACAACCAGAGGTGTGCTGGGCTCCGCAAGCACCCGGGGCTGACACCGGCCGGCTCGCTTTCTTGGATTTCTCCTCTGGAGTTTGGCAGCCGTCTGCTTCAGGGAGCACAGCGGCCTCATAAGAGTTTATTTGATCTGACACATGACAAATTGTTTCTGCTGGCGGCTACTTGAGGCGCAGTCTGTTCGCTGGCAGCCGCGGCTCTGCGGGCACTGGGAAGCGGAGGAAGGCAGGCCTGCCTCCTCCTCTTGGGAAACATCAGCGCAGGGAGCGTTGCTTTGACCCCCTGCCATCCCAGCCTCCCTTCTGCTGGTTGATAATTGTGCTGCTGGCATGGATTGTTAGCGATGTCTGCGCGCTGGGTGTGTCTGCAGGTGCTGGCTGTGGTTCCCGTGGCGTGCTGGCTGCGGGGCAGAGGAGAGCCTCTGTTCTGGAACCAGACCCAGTTGCCATTAAAAACGCTTTGTTAAGTTGCTTTTTTTAGGACACCCTTTTAGCTCTGCAATGAGGAGCAGAATATTACATTCCTCAGCAGAATAAAAAGTACATGTCCCCTGTGAGATAGTGTAAATACATTTTATCTGTTCTATTACCTGCAGTTTTCAGAATATGTCCCCTAAGCATTTTAATCTTGTTTTCCAGAGTTGTCTCAGAGTGAGGAATCGCTCCTATTTGCAACTTTGGGAATGATTACTTGTTCATTAATTTCTTCCCTTTCCTGCTGTCCATCTATTATTGCTTCCAAGAGAAAAAAAACCTCTCCGTAAATCTCCACCGAAACAGGGCTGAGTGCCTGATTAGACAGAGAGTTATGTGAGCTGGGAACGTGTTCCTGGGAGCTCGTCCTGGGGCCGTGGATGGAGCCCCGGGTGTTGCTGTTCAATGCCCTTGGGCACGCAGAGCCCGCCAGGTGCCCGGGCTGGCTCCCTGCTCCCTGCCCTGGGATGAACAGCACGTGCCAGGGCAGCCGGGCACACCTGGAGCACACCCGGAGCTCACCCGGAGCACACCCGGAGCACACCTGGAGCACGGTGCCGAGGCAGGAGGCTGCAGGTCAGGGCAGCTCCAGCACCCGAGCAGGGCTCTGCTCCTGCCGTGCTTTGCCTGCAGTGCTGGGCTGCCGTTAGGAAACAGGAACGAGCCGGGACAATGCGGAGCAGTTCCTGCTGCCACGTTTTTGTCCAGCAGCTAAAAGCCAGTTCAGAGGGTTTTGTGGAAGCCTTGTTTGCTTTG
>VZTF01007554.1:160578-303557 GCA_013397755.1 Cnemophilus loriae | reverse complement strand
TTTTTGCTCTTTCTTTAAGTACAGACTTAAAAGAGCTGGAGACTGGAGGCCACTGTAATTATTATTTCTTCCTGAATAGCACAATAAATGTGCCATTTGTTCCATAAATGACAGGGTCCTTGCCTCGGAAAACATATGCGGCCTGTTCCCACTGCTGTTCCCTTTGACATGTGAGTAACTGCCCCTGCCTGCCGCTGGGTGTGTGGAGATTTCTCACTCCCTCACTGGGGTCGGTGCCAAAACTTGTCTTGACATGTGACATGTGTGGTCAATGGAAGTCACTGTGGAGGCTGTCACTGAAACAGCCTGGATTCACAGAGCAGCTTCGTTTAGATGGCAGCTGATGGAGGAGCTCTGCAGAATAAAGTCTGTGTGCAGGAGGGGACAGCTGAGGTCTGTGGTCATCATGGGAGAAGCTCAGGCGTGGGCAGACAGGGTCTGGCAGGCCTGTGGTGGATGTGCCATGTCCCCTCCTGCCGTGGCAGCACCAGGATGCAGAGGCAGCTGCTCGGGATGTTCTGGTGTCTCACAGCAGAGAGGAAGGTGCTGCAGGTGCCTCTTTGATCAGAGCTGAGGGTGTGCGTGGTAACAGCCTGCTGCTTGCTCTGACAGCACATTTCGAGCTCTGGGCTTTGCCAATCACCTGACAGCAAACGCCAAGACATGGAGAGTGAAAGTCTTTGTGTCCTTTGGCTGCTGCTTGGGTGTTTGCAGAGCCAGCAGATGGAATGACAGCCAGCACTGCCAAAGGAAGAACCCTGTGTGGACCAGTGCTGCTCAAATATTGAGATATGCCAGCCCATGAAATGGCTCCTTATAGGGTATCTCACCAAAAGGATTTTCCTTTTGGATGTCTGGATCTGCTGCTGTTGGTCTGAGCTCCAGATGAGAAACAGTGCACTGACTGGAAGGTACTGAGGTTACAAACAGAACAGTTAATTGTCCCTTGGAAGAGAAAATTGTGGAGGAAACCCACTCAGTTCCGGTCACACCTCTGTTCTGCTCCGTCCCCAGTGCAGGTTTTGGAGTGCTGTGGCTGAGGGGCAACGGGATGGAGCTGAAGTACTGCTCCTGAGTGAACCCCCCAGCTCTGAGGAGCAGGGAGCCTGGTCATGGAGCCTCCCTCAGGAGGCACCTGTGGACTGGCAGCTTTGGCACCTCCTTAGCTCTCTCTCCATAACCCATCAGTTCAGATATCCAGGGGCAGCAGAGCCCTCCCTGCAGAGAGGAGCCCAGCCCGGCTGCTGCGGCTCCAGCAGCACGCGCGGGGTCCCGTGGCGGCGCGGGCATTCACAGCAAAGCTGTTTCATAACCTCTGCTGGGATTCGTGGGACGTTCAGAGACAGCTTCTCCACTTAGTCAACATTTTATAAGATTTAAGGCTGAGGAGTTCTTTGAAGCACCGAAGCAGCTTGTTCTGCCATGACAAGGTGGAGACGAACGCTGGCGTGACTTCCATTCCCCAAGGAAAATGCTCTTTTGCACGGATCACAAGCTGCGGCTCTGCCGCTGTTTGAAGAGACCAGAGGAATCTCAGAGCCGGGCGCTCTGTGCCACATCAAAGCCTTCCTGTCTGAAGCTGAGGTGCTGGGGAGCTCCAGCTCCATGTCCTTCGTGTTTGGGCAGCAGAAGGAAAGAAGGTCCCTGAACCAGGAGTCGCTTGGGGGATCAAAGCTCTGCTTAGCAGAGGCTGATGAGGCAAAAAGCCAGGATGGCAGCAGGAAGGACACAAACCCTGCAGAAGATCTGGGCCATCTGATAACAGACCTCCAGAGGGGCCGGTGGGACCTTCTGCTCTGCTGGAGGAGTGGGGCCAGCATCTCCCCCCGAGGAGGCAGACCTGCAGTGTCCTGGTCTTGACTGGAGCCATTCCGTTGTGCCTGAGGGATTGTTTAATTAAAAAGAATGCTGCACCATCACATTTCGACTGCTTTCTCCATACACTGCTGCAAGTAACATCTAAAATAGCTCTAAAAGGCAACAAACCATTCCCCAAAGTAGAGGTGGCAGATGAAGAACAGGAGAGGGAAGGAATTATGTTCTCTTTCAGCTTTCTGTGTCTGTGCATTTGCTTCTGCATTTGCAGCCCTTGGGGCTTGTTTTAATTTAAATTTCCTTAGGAAAAACCCTGCTGAAGGAATGCTGCCTGCAGTGGCTGGGTGTTCTGCTTTGGCTTTGGCCTGGGGAAGCTTTGATGGTTGGGGAGCAAGAGTTGCTTTTCAGTGTTGGTGGGAAATGCCTGGATAGAGGAATGGCAACCACCACGAGAGTCACTTCTAGATGATGGGACTGGCAGCCTCTCCCTTTGTGCTCATTCCTGTCCCAGGGCTTATTTAATTGCTTAACAAAGGCATCCTCTGAGACCACTGTGAAAGGACCAGTGCAGGGCGGAAAAAAAGCAAACCTGCATCAAGCCTTTCATCCAAGCACAGCAAGATACTGCTGCTGACCTCAGTGGAAGGAGCCTTGGTTGTGACCGCGGTGTCCGTGTTAGGAATGGAGCAGCTGAGCCCCAGCGTGGGCACTGACGTGTCTGGATTGATGCAGGGATCAGGGACAAAGCCGGGAGCGGTCCCGAGGGAGCCTGCGTGGCACTAGGTTATGTTCATCCCTAGAGAGCTCCTTATTCCCCCTCAGGGCAGGCTTTGAGATTGGCTTGCTGGGGCTTTATTCCAGGTTTTGGTGCCAGCCTGGCAGCTCCCGAGTGGGTTTGACCCACGAGGTGGATCCCAGTGGCCTCTGCCTTTTCAACTGGGAGCTTGCCACAAAACTGGAAGCACATGGGAGCCCAGCCAGGGCTGCACATCCAACCAGGCATGCCATGCAGTCAATCCACAGGCTGCAGTGTTATTCCTGGCCACGTACCCGGAGCACGCAGCATTTGCTGCCCCTGTGCCATCCTGCTCCCTGCTGCTCCCTGTCCCCTGGGTTGTCACGGGGAGTCAGAGCTGTCACCACCGCCTGGCGCTCTGTGGAGAGGTGAGAAAATGCATTTTTCACAGAGCTCACAGCTCACCGTTCCTGGCGGATCGATAGGGCAGCGGGAGGAGCCCTTCACGCGCCCGCCGTCGGGGCACCTCTGTGCCAGGTGCTCTGCAGGGAGTGGCAGGGGGTCCTTGGCTGGGCAATCCCGATGGGAAACCTGCAGGCTGAGCTGGGGGACAGTCCTGGCTGGGACAGGCTGAGATACAGCCGTGGGGATGGATGGTTGTACTGGGCAGGCGGCGTGGTGCGAGTGCTGCTGCGGGAGTCGTGTGCCGGATCCATCACTGCTGGATTTCTGTAACACTGAGCAGGAATTTTGCATGGTTTCTTAACCTCTTAATTGAGTCTCTTTATGGGGAAGCTGGCATCTGACAGGGGAAGGAGGTTGTTATTCCCTGTGAGAGCCACGGGTGAACAGCAGGAACTTGGAAAGTACGAAAAGCTGTTTCCAGAGAGGCTGGGAATAAGCCAGTTAAATCTTTGGCAGTTCGTGGGCCCAGCTGCAGTGGGACATCAGGGTTCTCTGGGAGCTGGTTAGTGCAGCATGTGCTTTCTTTCCTCTTAGATTCTCCAAGCTTGGGAAAGCAGAGTGGGTAAAAAAATACACAGAATGCTGGCAGACTCCTGGGGTAGTGCGAGCCAGGGTGTCACCTTGCAAACAGGAACTGATGGAAAGGATAGATCTGAGTGGGGGGAGAAAACATCACTTATTGTGTGTGCTGCGCATGGGAAATGGCAGCAAGGAGGGGGAGAAGGAAACAGGTACGGGCAGGAGGAGAGGTGTTTTCGGCTGGGGTTTGGGCTGGGGGGGAGGTGAGGAGGAAGGGGAAAGCTGTTTCACGTGGTTGAGGTCAGGCAGGGTGACAGCTTTCAGAAAGATGTTTGTCCTGGAGGTCCCTGCGCATCTCTCATCTCCAGGCAAGTCCTGAAATCCTAAATTGGTGCAAATCAGCACCAGGGCTCTGGTGTGGACTCGAAGGTCCCTGCCAAGCCCGGAGCTCTGCGGAGCGAGAGTGTCACGTGGTGTGCGGGCAGTGCAGAGCCCTGCGAGAGCAGCTGCCAGAAATTCAGATAGATGCACTGTTTATAAATAATAAAAGATAAATTCAGCCTCTGATCTCCAAGGCACGCTCTGCTTCTGCACACTCCATGCTGGCAGAGCAGATCCCCCATCCTGGACTCAGCGGTCTCTGTCTGGCGTGGAGGGTCTGAGGGGTGCTGGTGACACAGCCCCTGGAATTGGGGTCGTGCTGAGCCTCGGTGGAGCGTGGCCCCTTCTGCCACCAGCACTAATGAGCGTGGCCCCTTGTGCCACGGTTGCTAACGAGCGGGTGGGGAGGGCGAGGGCAGCCTCGCTCAGGCTTCAAACCACCCAAGTACAGAGCCGCGCTCCTGCCCTCTGGAGAGCAGCGTTTTGTGTGAATGCAGCTTGCTGAACGAATTAATTAAGTCCATTTAGATGATAGACTAAACGGTGCTTGGTGTTAAACTGTGCGAGTTGGATAAACGGCGGGGTCAGGGTTGCTGTGGCCGGGTGGAAGGGGCCATTCCAGCTTTATCCAAGGGATGCTCAACACCCCCCTCCTCTGCTCTTGGGGGAGCTGTGGCAGTGCTGGTGAAGCTGCTGGTGCCAAGAGCTGCCCCCGCCGTGCCCGGGCGCTGCTGTGCTGTCTCCTGCTGCTGGACACATCCCTGTCCTGCTCCTGCTTGTGCCAGCACGTGGCAGTGCTGTCGGAGCTGTGCTGGGCGGTGTCATGGCCACGCTGCTGCTTGAGGGGCTGATGTGAGCTGATGGCTGCACAGGTAGCCTGCAGCGGTTATTAATATTTATTGTTGTTATTTGTTAGCAGCGGTTACAAAGGTTGCGTGACTGCTCGGTAGGTGCCAAGCTCTGTAAACACGTGTTTGTGCCGTGGTTATCCTGCCCCTCCCACGCTGAGCCCGTGGCACAGTTCCCTCCTGTGGGCTGGTCCAGTTTGGAGTGAGGCTTGTGCTGCAGGTGGGAGCAGGGCCTGCTGCCTGAGCTCAGGCTGGGCCCAGTTAATCCTGCAAACCTCAAAGCGTGGCTTCCTTGCTGCGTGGGTTCTCTGTAGGCAGCAAGAAGGTGTTCCCACAACTTTTCCCTTTGTGTTGGAGTGGTTTTAACACGCCAGAGCAGAGTCCTGGTAGGAGTAAATGATGAGGAGCAAGCAAGAAGAATAAATGGTTATTTTAAGCAATTTCATAAGCGACATGAATGGAGTGGTCTGTATGGCAGCTACACCCTCTCCACGGAGATCCCGGAGCTGTGAGGGTGCTTGCAAACAAGTGCTGCTCCCTGGGCTGTCTTTTACCTGTCTGGGGCTTCGTGCCCAGGTGGGACCCTCTGGCAGGGCTTGGGGCTCTCACCGGAGTGGGCTCCTGCGTGGGGCTGGGGATCCCCACTGGAGGCACGGGGGAGCTCTCCTGAGGATGCCTGGAGGAGCAGGGCTGCTGAGATCATCCCGGCCATGCCAGGGTAGCTGCACAGTCATCAGGCACAGGGGACAGGGTGCTCCCAAACTGTCTGTAGCGTACCAGCAAACGTGAGTGCTCCTCACAGACCTGGGAACCCTCTTCTTCAGAGGAGGAAGACTTCAGGTCAGGTCAGCTAAATTTCCTTCTCTTTCTCCATGGCACTGCACATCACTTAGCCTGTCCCACTGGGCTCGGCCGTGGGTGCCACCCACTAAAGGACATTGTGTGTGAAGGGGATCTCGGCTCGCTGCGATTGCACTCTGTGCCCTGAGAGCCCTCTCCAGTCCCTCAGCCCCCGTGCACGGCTGGCTGGAGAACATTCCCTGAGCTGCTGTTGCCCAGGAAACTTCCCCTTGAGCCGCAGAGGCCGTGAGTGCCGGCAGGTCTCTGTGCCCTGGTTCAGCTGGAGGTGCTTGGGCCGTGTTCCTCGAGGGTTTCCATCTCTGCCCTGCTCCCGTGGAGGGAGCTCTGTCAGGGGTTTGTGTTTGGGGGCACAGGATGTGCTGGAGGTGCTTGGGCCGTGTTCCTCGAGGGTTTCCATCTCTGCCCTGCGCTCATGGAGGGAGCTCTGTCAGGGGTTTGTGTTTGGGGGCACAGGATGTGCTGGAGGTGCTTGGGCCGTGTTCCTCGAGGGTTTCCATCTCTGCCCTGTGCCCGTGGAGGGAGCTCTGTCAGGGGTTTGTGTCTGGGGACACACGATGTGCTGCTGGTGCTCCCATTGCCACCGGCCACCTCGGCGAGACGGGGCTGGATGGAAACCTGGCCTGAAGCAGTTCATCTGCAGGCAGTTTTGCAAGACTGTGATACCCATCCTGCTCCCTCGGTTCATCCCTAGATGAGAACAAGGATTAGCTTATTGTTTATTCTTACAGATAATTGGTATTTTTGTGTCAGAGCTGGTGTGGCAGCAGGACCAGGGCAGTGCCTGTCCCCTGTGCTGGCACTGCTGAGGCACCTCCAATCTTGTGTCCAGTTCTGAGTTCTCATGGGGAGAAAAACATTGAGAGGCTGGAGCGTGTCCAGGGCAGGGAATGGAGCTGGGATGGGGCTGGAGCCCCAGGAGCAGCTGAGGGAGCTGGGAAGGGGGCTCAGCCTGGAGAAAAGGAGGCTCAGGGGGGACCTTCTACCAGGAGAGTGGAGCCAGGTTGGAGTCGGGCTCTGCTCGCAGGGAACAGGGACAGGAGGAGAGGGAACGGCCTCAGGCTGGGCCAGGGGAGGCTCAGGGTGGACACCAGCAGGAATTTCTCCATGGAAAGGGTGGTCAGGCCTTGGAACGGCCCAGAGAGGTTTGGAGTCCCCATCCCTGGAGGTGTCCAAGGAATGCCTGGAGGTGGCACTCAGTGCTCTGGGCTGGGGACAAGGCGTGCATCAGACACAGCTTGGAGTCGATGGTCCTGGAAGTCTCTTCCAACCTCAGTGATTCAGTCATTCTGCTTCCAGTTGGCTGCAAAGCCAGAGGCTGATGGCGGGGCTGAGGAGCTCCGGGATGTCTGTGTGCTCTCGTGGAGCAGCAGATCAGAATTCAGATGAGGCTCCGGGTGGATTTGTCGGAGCGGCACAGGACCGGCAGCGTGGGCTCTGCGCCGGGACGTGAGAGCGCAGAGCGCTGCCAGCAGCAGGAGGCATTAATGAAATGTGCTCCTCTCGCCGACTTCCTCTGAGCTGTCACCTGTGACTGCGGGAGCTGCGTTCCCGGGGCTCTGCAGCTCCCAGCTGGTGCAGTCACTGGAAATGTCCCTGCTAATGGGGAGCACAGCTCCGGGCTGTTGCTTCTGCCGCCGCTGGCGCACACGGGGATTTCTGGAGCTGTGGAGCAGAACCTCCCAGCCAGCCACATCTCCTCCTCTGACAGGAGGATTACTGCCAGGAATGGAGACTTCTCTGCGCCTGACCCTTTGCTCTTTCCCTAGCACCTGATTTGCTTTGACAAAAGAGGATTCTTAGGAAAACATCAGCCCCTCCGCTCTGCACAAGGGGAATTCGTGGCCTTGCTGGTGCTGCTTTGGTGCTGCCCAGCTGCTGTGCGTGGGTGCTGCCGGAGATCCCCAGATGATCCCCTCAAATCCAAGCAAACAGTCCCTGTGCAGGTGGGGTCACCAGGACCACCCTTTCTGCTTTGCAGGCGGCAGGGGTTGTTTCTGAAAATCCACTGTGTCCACAGAACATTCCGTGTGGAAATCCCCTCGTGCCCTGTGCGTGTGTCTGTCTGTAAGGAGATGTCAGCCTGTGCAGGCTGCTCTCCAGGAGCTTCAGAGCCCCGCGTTGCACACGCTGGCTCCTCCTGCCTACCTGGGACCGAAGCAAAGTGCTAATTGTTGTGCAGATGTCATCTGCCAGGCAGGCAGGAGGCTGGAGGCTTGAAAGAGGCTGTGCTGTCATTTGCTACCAGCCTCCTCGGTACACGTGAGCTCTATTTTTATTGGGAGTGTGCGTTTGCTTTCAGCCACTGCTTTGTTGAATTTCTTTTTCCTTTTCTTTTTTTTTTTTTCTTTTTATTTCCAGGCTTGCAGATAAAGTTTGAGGGATACATCTATTTTTCATTATTCCAGTTTTGCTGCTTGTTTTATAACTGAGAAAAACCCCAGCCAAAGCTAAGAACCTGTTTCCTGTGTAAAAAGCAGCAGTTTGTTCTGAGATGAGAGGGAGCTGTGTGTCGTGGTCACCCTGAGACTGAGGTCGTGGCTGTGGCACTGTCCAGAAGGGCACGAAGATCAGGATCTTCTGGGAGCAGATGGAGTCTGAGCCTGTGCATTGTGCTCTGGGCGTTGGTCGTAGCCTGGTTTTGCTTGGCCATATCCCAGGAGAGAGATGGAGGCTCTGGCCACAGGTTGTCTTATGAAAATAGGGAGCTTTTCTTCTGCTCCAGCTGTGGTTAATTAAGGGCTAGTGGGTCCTCGAGGTGGTTCTTTGACCCTTTAGAAAAGAGGAGACACTGAAGGAGGAAATGGGAGGTGATGCTTTCCTGCACTGTGTGAGTTAAGCAGGGAACTCATGGCTCAGGGATGCTGTGGGTGTTGGAAATCCAGATCTGTTCCAAAACCAATTAATGGGAAGAATCCAGCTGATGTGCTAGATGTGGCTCAGAGGTAGAGGCTGCTGTTCAGGAAGAGCCTGGCTCAGGAGTTTTTGGGAGGTGCACAAGTACATCAGATGTGTTGTTATCTCTGCTCCCTGCTCTGTCCCTCTCCTGTCCACCACTGACCAGTGCGATGTGGTGAGTTGCCTTTTCTTTTCCTGGCAAAAACCAAGCAGGAAGAGGAAGAAGTAACAAAACGGACTGGAGACACAAGGTACCAGTGAAAGGGTGGAAGGAGAAGACCTTCCCTCCACATCCCTGGAGGCTTTGGCGGGCAGAGGCTCTTTGGTGGCAGGAGCTGCTGTTGGGTGCTCCTGTGAGCAGGTTTTCTGCTTTGTGGGACATAAAGTGGTTGCTTCAAGGAGGGAAAGCTCTGCGATGTGATGTGTTATCCTGATGGACAGCAGAGAGAAAGCAAGTTATTTCGGACTGCATGTAGGGGAGGAAACTCTTTAAAACCTGGATAGGAGTAGGAGCAGACTTGATGGAGGGATGAGTAATGAAGGAGTGTTTGAACGGAACTAATCAGTCCCATCTTCTTTCAAAAGACCTCATTTAGTTTAATTTAGCAGCGTGTAAATTTAGAGCCAATCAAAGGAAATACTTGTGCAGCCTGTGTGCTGGCAAGCTGCTCCTCTCCCTAGCCCAGCAGCGAGCTGAGGGCTGTGGGTGGATCCCGGGCCTCGTGTGGGGCTCATGTGTGCGTGGTTACACACGCAGGGTGGGCACACCAGCTCCGTGCCTGGGGACGGGCACCCACAACAGCAGAACCCTTCATTTTTCGCCCCTCTCTTGCTCAGCAGGAGCTCTGTGGTCAGTCAGGGTGGCTCTGTGCCATGGCCCTGCTCCCCTGTGAGCGTGGCCAGAGCCAGCTCCTGGCCCCACGGCTCCGCTGAGCCGCTGCTCTGAGCAGCAGGGAGAGCCTTGTGCTGTAGGAACCACCGAGTAAACCTTGCCGACCTCTGCAAAATGTTGTTTTCCTCAAGAAAAACCTACATATGGATTAGATAAACCCCTGATCCTTGGACAGCTGGTCGTTTTGTTTAATTTGAGTTAACGCAGCTACTTCTGTGCTTAAAATGAGGCACAGGCATAAAAAGCCTTCACGGGATTGCACTGCTTTTTATTTTCCCCTGTAGTTGTCATCCCTGGCACTAACGCAGTGATTTTAAACGAGTCGTGCAGGTCTCCTCATGTGTTCCAGGAGAGATGTTATCCCCTGCGGGGCCAGTACAAGGCGCTTGGCATTACCTGTCACAAACCTCGCTGGCAGGGAGCCCGGCTGCCCCGTGTGCTCACACCTCGAGGTGTTGTGCTCCCTGCGGTGTCACACCCCCGATCCCATGCCGTGTCGCAAAGTGTCGTGTAAAGAGTCCTGAAACCTGTGAAAACGGAAGGAAAAAACCTACTGTTGGGTTTGTTTTGCTTTGCATTTCAGGCTGGTGGCAATGTCTCGCTGGGCTGGTCTCCTCTCCACCGCTGCCAGCGTCATCCTGCTGGTGCTGCTGGGTTCTGTGCTCTTCTCCTGCTCCAGCCTGAGCCACAGAGTTCCCGTAAGTTCTGGCTGCTGCAGCCCTTCATTTCAGACTGATAAAACACGGATGCTTTTCGCCTTTAAGGAAATGCCCGTTGTTCTTTAGGAAACCTCTTTCTCCTGCTTGAATTATGAAAACAGCCCAAAAAAGGATTCTGCAGATTTCTGCGTAGATGAAGAGTCGCTTGTGTGGTGCTGCCCGTTTTTGCTAGAAGTGCTGATGAAAATGGGGTATTGCAGAGCAACTGTGGCCAGGCAGAGACGGTAACACTTAAATGAACCAAGCCACATCCTTTTATCCTTCACTGAGCATTTAAACCCCAGCACTTCTCCTAAGCAGAGCCGGTAAACATCAGCTGTCTCCATTACGTGTTTGAACAGATCCAGCACTGGGAGGCCTGGTGGTAAATTTACAATAGCCTGTATCACTAACTCCCTCTTGGATAATCACAGAGCCGTGGAAATCAGCTAAGTAATAACTGCTCCACTCACTCCTTTTTACTCCTGTTGAGTCTTGGCTCGGAAAACGTTAACATTGATTTTCATCTGCAGAACCTGGCTTTTTATGGCTCTGATTGTTCCTGAGCTTTAACCATTTGTTATAATTTGAACAATTCCAAGCCCCTGATGCACTCAGCAAAAGCAGGAGTTCAGATCTGGTTTCTCGTGCATTTCTGAAATTGCAGTCCCTTTCGACAGCTAAAATGAAAACATTCTATAGGTTTGCCAGCTTTGTGGAATTACAGAATCATGGAATTGTTTAGGTTGGGAGAGACCTTTGTGATCATTGAGTACAACCATTAACCCAGCGCTGCCAAGGCCACCACCACCCCACGTCCCCAAGTGCCACATCCACACCGTCATTGCCACTGTGCGTGTTCTGCTCAGGCTGACGTTCCTGTTGCTCAGAAAGACTCTTCTAAGCTGGAAACGGATATTTATATGCAGAGCATCCAAATTCTGACAGAAAATGTGCATGCATTTTTTCCCAAAGAGTGGAAGAACCGAAGGCAGAACGTGTCCCAGAATTTCCAGTTAACCTCTGAATTTACTTACGTTTTTCCCTGTGAAAACATCCTAAGGATTAATATCCAAACACTTCATGAAGTGAGCTGTAACTCTATTCTAATTGCCAACAATTAGGACTAATCTTTCCCTGTAGGGTGGTTATCTCAAATTCTTCAGTGGTGACTGAATTGGTGATCTCAGAAGCTGAAAATATTCCCTTCAGCAGACACTGAGCTGTGGGGATGATGAGCCTGGACCAGTTCCTCTGTTCCTGCTGGAACCAGAACAGCCCAGACCCAGGAGTCAGTGCCTGGTGGGAGAGTACACGTCGTTTCTATGCCCTCTCCATAGTTTTATGTGACTCCTACCAGCTCCCCAGGGAGGCTTTCCACTGAGCTGCAAGGTTTCCTTCACAGCAAGGATCTTTTCCCCTGCTGTTCTCCCCTGTTCTTCCCGTGGCGTAACGTCGAAGCACCCGTGCTGGCTGCTCTCCCACACCTCTGCCAGCCTCGTGCTGCACTTGCCACGGAGGTGGTGATTAAATCCCTGCCTCATTGTTTTAAAAGACTTGGAGAACACTGGGAGCGGGTGGAGAAGAGGATCCTCACGTTTGTATCATGTGGGCAACTCGGTGTGTTTTTTCCCCGTGTCCTATTTTGGAAATAGCTGAACTATTTTAGCTGAAATCTTCTCCATGCCTGAAATAAGTGCATTTAAGGAAAAAAAAAAAAAAAAAAAACGAAACCAAAAAAAAAAACCCCAAACCAACCAACAAGCCTTGAGGCGTTCCACTCGTGTGGAAAATTTCAGCTGAAAAAGTTAAAAGTTTGACATATTTTTAGGCAAGGGAAAATGGGGTCTTACAACGTTACACAACACTAATAATAGCCAGGGCTCCTGCCTCTGACTGAAACACAGGTGAGGCTCTGTGAGAGCTGGTTTGAAACCTGCAACCTGCTCTGGAATAGGAAATAAGCTGCATTGCTTTGTTCAGCACAAATGTCATGCTAGTTATGCATGTTTAACCTTTAATATACTTTAAATCTAAATTTAACCATGTGGAAAGAATCTCGGATGTCAAAAAAAAAAAAAAATCTGCTGGCGAGGGAAAAAATTTTGTATTCTCAGCCAGCACTAAATTACCCAGATGCAATTGCTAATGAGCTGAATCTCTTCTCTCCAAAAGGAGTTTGCCCTTACAAAAATAGAAGAGAGCGACATAAAAGACGACAGTGGGAACGAGCCGGTGACAGAGGATGACGCTGATCCCGAAGACCTGGAAGTGTTTTACCCCACGGATCAGTGGCGAACCCTGCGTCCAGGTAACTGGAGCTGGCTAATTATAGCACCCCTCTGGCAGCCCGCCTGCCAGCACTGACAGGAGCCTTGCAGACGCTCCAGTACCTGTTTGTTCCCATGACGATGTGTGCTTTTGCTGGTGTTCACATAAAGAGAAGGACTCGGTGACCCCGCGCGGGGACTGGAGGCCGTGGGCAGAGCGTCCAGCGAGGGGAGGGGTTGCTCACGGGCTTTCAGGTCACTGGAGCAGGAGTGGGCTGCCAGCCCCGTTGTGGGTGGGGGGCTGTCTCTGTCACTGGCTCCACAGCCCTTTCTCCCTTCATTTGTCAAGGGCCAGGTTTTATAACATTTGTTGGCACGTGGGTTCCCAGGTCTGCTGTGCTCCGGTGTGGAGCTGCTCAGTGGCAAGCCGATTAGGAGCTGTCACTGGAGCACTGCACAGCTTTTTAACAATGGGTTTTCTGTTCCTTGGCTGTTTGAAAGCCAGCTTTTATTCCTATGCGTGCAAACCACAAAAAAGTCTCTTCCCTTTCTTTGGGTTGGTGGCTTTCATTAGATGTGCCTGGGACTCTGTGGTGAGAGGAGCCCAGCGGAGCAGCTTGGCCTCCGTGTGCTGGGAAGGCTCTGGAGGGGCCAAAGCCATTCAAACACACACAGATGCATGTGTGCATACATATTTCAACAATTAGCCTGTCTCTGGGGTCCTGGAGGAGCTGTTTAATCCACATGTGCTTTGGTGTCCTCATGTATATGCAGGTGTAATACCTTCCCACCTCACAAGGGCGAACTAAGTAGTAATTAATTTTTATAAAGTGCTCTGAATTTAAGAGCTTTATCCTGTGCTCGGTATTACCATTGAATGAATAAGTATGGGTTCCATTTGTCTTGAAATTTCTGCCAGATATAGCAGAATGACTTTTCCAAATGTAAATCTTTGTATAACACAAATGGCTACAAAAGCCCCTACGTTCCACAAAGCCGCAGTATATACTTATATTCCATTTCTGTACCATTATGTATGGAAGGCGTGTGGTGTCCCTGCTCATTATTCAGCCTGGCAGATCCCCACCAGCTTTGCTGGAGCAGAACATGTACATACTTGCAATCATCAGAAACCTCATTGCAGGGTTTGTTCACACGCGCCTTCTCCACTGCTCAGGTGCCTTATTCCGCTTCATTTCTGTACTTAATCCATGTTGGGCACGTGCAGGGAAGGGCTTATGGAAGTGGGGAGCTTGGCAGTGTTCACAGAGGAGTCATTTTGGTTCCTCTTGCAAAGACTTAGAGGGTGCCCTGCCTCATGCTCTAACTGCTGCAGATCCCAGCACTGGGGACGCGGCACAAAGAGGAGCCTGCCTGGGTTTCTGTCTCCTGGGGGTTCCTCTGAAGTGAAATCTCTGTGGACCGGCACTCACGCTTTCAGCACGTGTCACCCGAGGCTGGGGACGCTGCTGCCAGCACGAGCCCGTCCCTGCAGCCTCTGGCCTCGAGGCTTTCCCGGTGTGAGCACAGCTCCGTGCTGGGCAGGGAGCTGGCCCTGGCTCCAGGGAAGCTGCTCCCGGGGCTGCACAAGGATGCACCTTTTGGTCCTTCAGCAGAGCCACGCACCTTGGCAGCGTGTCTAACCCACTGCTTCTGCATCTTCCCGTGTTTTCCAGCGTGGCTGCACTCACTGGCAGCCGAGCAGAGCCTGGCTGGGCTGGGCTCAGGAGTTTGCCTTCTGCTGCCCGTCTCTCCAGGACACCCCCACTCCCTCTCCCGTTGTACCCCTGCGGCAAACTGGGCCAGGCTCTCTTGGGGAAGCAAAGGTTTTAATTTAAAATCTGGATCGTCAGTTCTGAGCACTGGGAGGGAGCTTGGAGCTGCGTTTCCCCCATCTCACTCCTGTTCAAACTTGTTCCTGTTCTGAGCTCACGCAGGATTTTTGTGCTTCTCTACAATGGTGCAGCAGCTCATCTTTTATAGATGTATTCCCAGTTTTCCTCTGCTGAGTTTCTAGTTCCCTGTTGCTAATTGCATCAATCCACGTTTCCACCGAGATTGCAGCAGTGTCATCAACCTGTAACCTGTCAAATCCCCCCCACCCCAAATTCGATTGTTATTGTATCTGTAACGCTTTGGGCACTTGTTCCTCGCTGTCTACAGTGTGAGCTGGATTTTGATCAAGTGCTTCCTTGCACTTTGAGCACACTTCAAGCTGCTGGAGGTAGCTGGATGCAAACACAGAGAGACAGCTGCCCTACGAGCTGCGCCGCCTGTAATCTGGAAGCAAGATCAGTTGTCTCTTCTGCCAGGCACCCGGAGCTGACGGCTCTGGGAAGGTTGGTGAAACTTCACAAAGCCCTTTAACACTTTGTTAGGCACTGCTTCCCTCTCACTTGGCACTAAATAATGCACCAGGTGCAGGGCTCAGACTGGCAGGAGACGTGTGCCTCGGGAAGGTTTCCAGCACCTCTGCTATTGCACTTTTTTGGCATCATTTGTGGGGGCTTCTCCTTCTGTCCGTGGTTGGAGCCCACAGGAACCTGCAGGTTTTCTGGGGTTTAGTGAGTGGGCTTGCAGCGTCCTCTGAATGAAGGTTCACACCCCTGCTCAGACTCCTCATGCTCAGGTAACTGTTCCACCCCAGACACAGAATTTGGTTGAAGTTGTGCTTCCTCTGCTGTCTTTTTCCTTTCAGAATACACTTTCTCCAGGTGATGGTACCCCTGGGAGCTGGAACCTCTCTGGAGAAACCTGGGAGAGGTGCCTTGCTTTTGTTGCTGGGTGCATTAAGCTCTGCCAGGCTCGTGGAGGTGGCTCTGTCAGAAGCACCTGCTGCCTTTCAAGGTGATCCTGCCTGATGGTTGTGGCAACCAGAGGCTGATCCTCAGTCCTTGGGATGGCACAGATGAATGGAAGTGTTAAAAAAAAATGTGTAGATGTGGTGCTTAGGGACACAGTTTAGTGGTGGCCCTGGCAGTGCTGGGTTAATGGTTGGACCCGATCTGAGAGGTCTTTTCTAACCTTCCATGATTCTGTGATGGTTTTCTCCATCAATTTGACAGTTTTCTTGGAGGTCCTGTGTATGAAAGCATTTCCTTCACATTTCTGGTGTCCTCAAATCTGCCACGCAGCATCCCAGAGCACATGAATGTTTGTTTCCTGGGAATTACCTGCTTTTGTTATTTGGGCACCAGGTTTCCCAATATTTTGTTTAGCATCCCTGATGATGATAGGAAGTTGGATTGCTCTGTCCATCGAGTCCTATCACTGAGCAGCAGATTTTCCACCCAGAATTAGGGTGGGAAATTTTCCACCCAGCAGTGGCTCCTCTGGAAAGACTTTGCTGTGAAGATTAGGAAAAAGGATATAAGAGGCAGGGGTTTAATTGGGCAAGGAAAAGGGGGTTAATCACCCCCCAGCAGTGATGAGTGGAAAGCTGGGGCTGCACCACCCCCGTGGCAGCAGCACTTTGCTGCTCCCTGATGTGGCAGAAACCCTCTGGCAGGTTTTCCAGCTGACAGTTGGGAGTTAATGAGCCCAGTTTCCAATCCAGATGGACAAGTGAGAACCTCCTCTGCCCAAAAATATCAAAATATTTAGATTGCTCTGCAGACAGGCGGCAGTGGGGCAGAGAGGCTGCCTTTGCTGCAGAGCAGCTCCCTGCAGACAGGAGGGATGGAGCAGAGCCTGGCACGGTGGCTGGCACGGTGCAGCCTGGATCTCTCGGGGGTTTGGATCAATGTCTCAGGGCAGAGCTGGAGCTTGGCTGGCCTGCACCTTCAGCCGTGGTTAAAGCTCTGCCTTGCAGAGCTGGGCCTGCAGTGACTCCCCAGCGTTCGTGCTGCCCAGGGTCATTTGCTGAAGTGCCTGATTATATCACAGTTAAAAACCAAGGAGCCACGGCTGCTGCTGTTGATCAGGCTGCCAGAGTGAAGCTGGTGTGAACATGCTGTTGGTGCTGCTTCTGCAAAGATGAAACCCTCTCATGTTCAGCAGGGAGCCAGTGAGACATTGCTTGGCATTTAAATGTCCGTGGCTGCAGCTTCCAAGGATCCTCAGGCTGTCTTTGCTGCTCCCACTTGTCACGGGTGTGCTCCCGTCTCATTTGCTGCACAAACAGGGTTTTACACCTGTGGGAACACACTTCTCAAGGCAGCCGCGGTGGGGAGGTGTTTTCAGAGGCTGCTTTGAAGGACTGGCTGTGGTTTTGGAAAGAACAGGGCTCGGGATGGGGAATAACTCGGTCCAGTTCCATTGCCAGTCTCTGTCTTCCAGGAGATTTCGGTGGCCAAACGAGCCAGCACTGCTCTGAGCTGAGAAGAGGCTTTTAAAGCTGGGAGAGGAGGGAGGCAGGAGGGATGCCTTTGGCCCAGGACTCCTGTGCCAGGCGTGTCCCACAGCCCGTGGCGGTGACGTGGTGGCTGCCGAGGGTCCCCTTGCACCTTGTCTGTGGGTGCCTTGCTCCTGCTGCTCACTGGGATGTCCTGGGCTGCAGCAGCAGCTCTTGCTAATTGCTTTGCTGAATTAATGACTGTCCAAACCAGTGGCTTCTCGCTGACCTGGACCTAACTCACACAGGGGTGGGCAGGTCTCTGAAATATTTATGGCAGCACGGTCAAGAGAAGGCTGTGAAATACAGAGTGAAACCACCAGGGTATGCTCGTTTTTGCAAAGTTTGACGTGTCTAATCCAGGCAGTAGGAGCCTCATCAGATCAGCGCAGATTTGCATACAGAGGGAAGGCAAATGGAATTTTAAAACCCTCATCTATAGTAGATGAAATGCTTCTTCTCCGGGTTTCTTTATAAAATGACTTGTTAGTGATGTGCAGAGGGGAGAAATCTCGACTGTGCCATTGTTATAATCTTGTCTGGCCAGCGACAGGAGAGCTGGAGGATGATTCCAGCAGGTAGGAAAGGCCAGGCTGACTTGAGAGCGGATGTTCAGTGCTTGGAAGCTGAGTTCTGGTCCCTGGTAGCTCTCCCTCTGCTTGTTTTCAGTCTGACCTCTTGCGAGGAAAAGCCCAACGTGTACTGCTTGGATTGCTCAGGTTTGAGAGCAAGGTGGGGTTGGGCTGGGTTTTTGGGCAGGGTTTTTGGGCAGGGTTTTTGGCGTGTCAGGTCAGTCCTGTCCCTTACTGCCCGTGCTGTTACTGGTTTCATTGAACAAACTGGTTACAGAAGTCTTTTGCAGTGATGCTCCTGCCAAAACCTAACTGTGCTTCTGAGCAGCCCAGATAAAAGTCTGCAGCTTCTCTAACATGCAGCCCTGGGCTGGGCTGTGGGGCACTGCCAAAACAAGGGGGCAGAGCTGCGTTTCAGGAGCCAAGCCGTGACTCCTGCCAGTGGTTTGTGGAATTCTGAGCTCTGCAGGGTGTTCCAGGTGATCTGGAGTGGTCATAAACCAGGGGATGAGGTGCTGAGAGTCAAGCAGTGGTTTTAGTGCAACAGGAGGAGGTTAAGCTGCAGCTTTCAGAATAATTTCAAACTCAGCTTTAATGATGCTCGGGCTGCTGGTGGTGTAATAGCAGCAGACATCAGCAGTGGGAATCATTCCCGTGGTTAAATTTACATTGTTTGGTGGAGGAGAAGTGCTTTGAAAGAAGAGACACTGTTTCCCAGAGAAGACATCTCTCATTCCTCTCTTTTATCTCCTCCCTGCCAAGCCGGGGATGCTGTGAGCTGCTGAGAGGTGCTTAAATGTGTGCTGGGGGATGAGGAATATCTTGCTCTGGTTTTTATGTGCAAGCAGGCTGTATTTTCTGCAATAACTCTAATAACCTTCGCGTGGCTGTTTAGAAGGATGAACCTCATTAAAGAAGAGGTATTTAATAACAGGCCTATTTTTATCTCTGTCTTTATCTAACAGTCTGCACATTTATTTCAAGCTTGTAACAGTGCTTTGGAAGAAAAATGTTTTCCCTCCTCTCGAATGTTTTGGCAGTGCCTCCAGCCTTGGTTATCTTGAATTTCCAATTTGGCAATCATCCCTCCTGCTTCCAAAGCCAGCAAGCCACACCAGGCCCACGGCTCCAACATTTTCCTCGGGTATTTTGGGAATGTGGTTTCAAAACGTGGGACTTGGGTCACTGAAATGGTTCTGAAGGTTTGATCAAGCATAATCACAGCAACTCCCTCAGGCTTCAAGTGTGTGATCTTGTGTGGGACAAGCCTTGCAGGCAGTGCAGTGTTTGCTGCAGGATGGGATTGACCACACATTGCTCTGGGAGGGGTTGGCAGCTCGGGGGGTCGGGCATTCCTGCAGAGGTTATTTGGGTTTTTTTTCCCCTAAATTTGTCAACTTTATTCTGTAATTTCATAAATTAAACGCTGACCTATAAATACCTTGCAGGCACTGTGTTTTCAGCCCACTCTGCTGTATTTGCTGTCGTTTGCTGGCGGTGATGGAGGCAGCTGCCCAGCCCCGAGGGGATGCTCCATCTTTCCAGCTCCTTCCACATCCATCCCTTTGCCATTGCTGGCTCTGTGTCCAGACTCCCTGCCCTGACTACAGGTTTCCTGGAGCAGGCCAGGATGACCATTCCTGAGCCCTTTTGCCAGGACACATGTGGCCACATGCTCCAGGAGCTGCTGGATTTGGGCCCTGGGATGTGTGTGGCAGTTGTTACGAAAGAACTTGGCTCGAGGGGCTAATCCCTGGTTTTTCCTTGCTGTTCAGTCTGGATCGTGTACATCCCCAAACCACAGTTCTGCAGCATTATCTTTTGCCATAATTAGGGAGTATTTCCCATGGTCTTGCTCAGGCCCTTCCTCCCTGCAGTTTCCCCCCACGGGTTAAGGCCTCACTTACTGAAACTTCCACAAGACTGATTCTGGGTGGGCAAGGACAGGGTCAGAGGGTTTTCAGGCAGTCAGCACAGTCAGATGGCTCCTGTGAGGAATGTTTCAGCTGGTCCTTCACAGTTCATGCCTGTAAATTGTGCTCTTGCTCAGATGGGGCTCCAGCTTTTTTTTTTTTTCCCTTTTTCTTTCCTAAGTTACTCGATTTTCCATACATTTATTTATAGGGTCACACAAGCAACAGGTCTGCTTTTCCCGCAGATCCTTCTGGAGCCATGTGCTGTGCCTGCTCCATTCTGGTGTAAAAGCACCTTGCTCCTCTGAGGAAAACTCGGAGTATCCATCCAGCTGCCTTGACTGAGCGAGACATTTTCTCTGAACCCTGCCCTCTGTTCATTTCAGAATCTGCAGGGAATTTGGGACATAAATTCAAAAGCTATTTGATGTTCCTTGGGGTCTAGAAGCTGGTTTTGCATTTGTTCTTACTTGAACGCACACTGAGACAAATGGCTCTGCTCTACTGAAGCTGCTTCCTTTAGCATCCCGAGGAAGCTTCCGACTTAAAAAATAAATATGGCTCTGTTTCTCCAGCCCTGCTTTACCAGCAAAAGCTTGGGAAAGAAATGTAATCTCCTTGGGTCTGTCCTGATGTTTTGAAGAACTAATTCCCATTTATTGGAAGAGCTCTTCCACGCTAGATTCACGTTTAATTTTTTATTATGTGTTTACATTTTGGAAGGAGTAAGGGAGGTGGTGTTGGAAATTCTAATGAGGGATAACGTTTCTGTTTCAAAAGATCTTTCTTCAGTCCAGAGGTTCCTTTTCCTCTCTCCTGATTTTTCTGCCTGCTCCTTAAAGACTGCAGGAAGTTTTGCTTGGGTCATTCACTTCCAACAGGATGTCATCTGAATACAGAATTAATGTATGCAGCCTGTCACTTGGAATTGCTGCTGTTCTGCTGCTGGAGAGCTCCCGGGGTTGCAAAGCCCTTGCACGAGGCAATAACAGGAATGTGCCTGTGATCCTGCAAAGCCAGAGAAGGAACGCGGAGCTGCAAGTCTCTCCCACCACTGCGGGGTGGGAATAAATAGGTCTAATCAACATTTTACATGTTAGCCCCAGACCAGGTTTTATTTTTAGGATGTGTCATTCAGCCCAAGCCCAACCCTGCATTTCGGGCTGGTGGTGTTTCTAAAAGCACCTCTGAGTGATCACCGGGGCTGGGTTTTAAGCTGCATTTACATTTTGATAGAATCTGCTGCTTTTCTTATCTGAAACAAAGCCCACCTGATCTTCATTAATTACACTATCATTTCACCTGCCAACCAGGGTGTTACTAATTGCAGTTACCTCCCTGTTCTCCGCCAGATAATTCACAAAAAATTGTTATCCCTGGCTGTATCTGGATTAGCTGGAGCTGTGAGGAGGTGGCACATGGTGATGGGTTTTACAGGTGGAGTGAAGGTATTTATAGACTGTCTGAGGTGAAGCTGGAGGAGTGGCTGCTGCCCCGTTGGCTGTGCTGCCCTTCCAAGACACCCCCACAGCAGAACAGACAGCAAAACACAGAAAAATCTGGTTACTGCAGGGTGGCTGGAGCAGGCCAGCTCCACAAGAGAGGTGGTGGAATCCTGGGAGACATTCCAGACCCTCCTGAACGCAGGCCCAGGGCTGGAGGTGACGCTGCTCGAGCAGGGGTTGGTCCCAGAGGTGTTTCCAGCCTCAGCTGTCAGGGACTGTCTGGCAGGGCCCTTTTTAACAGAGATCTCGTGGTGGCTTCACAGGGAGCTGCCAGCCCTGGGGGTGCTGCCAGAGCTTTTGGTGCTGCTGGCTGCTCCCCCACTAACATCACTCTGAATGGGGCAAGCACAGAAGGGTCTTCTTTGAAAACAGGCAGCAGAAAGTGATGCCTGAGCTGCTGGGCAGTTGTGGCTCCAGAGGGCTGGAGCCAGGGGCCAGAGGCTGCAGGGAGGGCACCCTGTGGGAGCAGAGCCTTCGCTGCAAGAGAAGTCAAGAGGCTTCTCACTTGACTCCTGTTTCATCACCTTTCCACACATGGATCTCTTCAGATGCTCTCTAAACCTTTGGATTGCTTTCTGAAGGGGAAAGGACTCGTCCTGGAGGAGGAGCAGAGCGAGGCTGCCCAGGAGAGCTTGTACCTGTGAGCTGGCAAGAGCGGAGGGAGATTGAGGCTCCTGCAGCCCAGGCTGTGGTCAGAGGTGTGCACACTGCCTGAGGAGTGTTGTACACTGCGAGTGTCCTTGGGTCAAACACCTGCACTGCTGTTTGTGCTGTTCGCTGTGCTTGATAAACTTACATATGTGACTTTGGGGCTGTTTGTTGCCTTTTTTAATTCTGAAGAGGGCGAGAGATGGTTCACATGATTTCTTTTGTGTCCTCTGCAGTGCAGGTGACGCAGGCAGGGATGGGACAGTAGCACCTTTACACTTGTCACGTCTCCATCCACACCCAAGGCGCTGCCTGAAGCTCGAAGGTGATTTCCTTGCAGGCTTAGGACGCTACACCAGCAGGGAGGACAAGGAGCTCAGTGGAGACCACGCTCCAGAAAGGTTCTATCCGTGGTCTAAAAGCTAAATAGGGAGCCACGGAAGTGCACACTGCAGTGGTAGCAGAGCTGGCAATGCCGAATGGGGAGGTTTCCTGCAGTTCTGGCACGAGGAGCCAGGGGCCCTCTGGTTCTCTGTGGTTCTCCATGAGGACCTCTGGTTCTCCCTGAGGACCTCTGGTTCTCCGTGGTTCTCCCTGAGGACCTCTGGTTCTCCGTGGCTCTCCGTGAGTATCTGTGGTTCTCCCTGAGGACCTCTGGTTCTCTGTGGCTCTCCCTGAGGATCTGTGGTTCTCCCTGAAGACCTCCGGTTCTCCATGGTTCTCCCTGAGGACCTCTGGTTCTCCTTGGCTCTCCATGAGGATCCGTGGTTCTCCCTGAGGACCTCTGGTTCTCCATGAGGACCTCTGGTTCTCCCTGAGGACCTCTGGTTCTCCGTGGCTCTCCCTGAGGATCTGTGGTTCTCCCTGAGGACCTCTGGTTCTCTGTGGTTCTCCATGAGGACCTCTGGTTCTCCATGAGGACCTCTGGTTCTCCGTGGCTCTCCCTGAGGACCTCTGGTTCTCCATGAGGACCTGTGGTTCTCCATGTCTCTCCACATGGATGTCCTGATGCCTTGCACAGAGCGTGCTGTGACAGCAGGCGGGGGTTTCTGGTGGGGCTGCTCTGCTGGCAGGGCCATGGTGCTCCCAGGGCAGGGATGCTCGGCCCTGCTCGCCGTGCTCCTGTCCCGGCAGGTCCCTGGGCACGAAGGTTCCACCCCACAACAGCTGCTCCTCCTCTGCCTCACTGCCAGGGACAGGAGTCCCGTCCTGCTGCACGGCAGGGAGCCCCGCGGAGCCAGCACGGGGGGCACAGGCCGGGCAGTGCCCGGGCAGCACCGCTTGACTCGTTCATCCCTGTTCCTGCCACGGGAGCTGGGTGGAGATGTGTGTGTTTGGGCGAGGGCTGGCCCGGCCATCAGCTTGTCAGGGTTTGCAACACTGGCAGCTGGGGAGAAAACTGTTATTTAGTGTAACGTGGCACCGTGGATGCGGAAGCACGGGCAGACAATAAATACAGCCTTCCATAATGCCATTTGATGGTGTCACTCTTCAGAATTTATCAAGACTTAGTTGCAGCCGTGCCTGCGGCTTCCTGCGCTCGAATCAGCACATTGTGTTCATTATCTCCAGCGCTGGCTCTGACCTGCTGTGTTCTACAAGGGAGGAGATACTGGAGGGGTGGGGACGCCCCGGCTGTCCCGCTTTCGTGGTGCAAACCCAGCTTTTCTGGGGTTTGCTGTGACTCCCCAGGCAGTGCTCGGCTGCGTGGAGGGACCCCGAGTGTGACGTGGTGGTTGGTGAGAACACTGAGGGACTCAGGCACCGAGGGGCTGCCGGAATCGCCGCAGTCCCACGGGGAACGGGGAAGGAGCTGGGCGAGGAGGGATGCCATGGGCACCTTGGAGCACACTGGCACATCTGTCACCCCGCTGTGGGACCACTCCAGCATCGGGGCAGTCTTGGATGTGCTGAGGATGCTGGAGGTGGCAAAGGGTTCCCAGGCGCTCCTTGAACTGCAGGCAGGGAGTTGCTGCACCCCTGTTTGGTGTCCCCTTGCACCAGCGTTTTCAAATGAAAACACAAATGAAACGGTGCCCTTTTGTCCCATTCTTTGCCAGGATGAATCCCAGCAGCAGCATGTTTGTGTACCTTCATCCTTATCCTCAGCATTTAGGTCCAGGATGGAGGAAAACAAGTTCAAGCCCAGCCTTCTGATAATTTATTATGTTCCTTGTGCCTAAGGGCAAAATTTAAGTTGCCAAAAGCAGATGTTTGCATGCTCTCTTTTTAGCTCTCAAAGTACTTTCTGTGTGCCTGATTGATGGACGTCCCTGTTACATTAATAGCTGGGCTTTGCAGAAAGCTGTTATTACCAGGAGAATCTGGTGTGGGTTTCAGTTTTTCTTCTTGCATTGAAAATCCATTATTAATGTATTTCTGAGGGAAAAAAAAAAGGTTTCAATTCAGGCATTTCGCTTTGCTTTCTCAGGCTTCTTCTCAACTGTCTTCACCGAGGTGCTTTTAAAATCAATATTACAAGTGTTCTTTATATTTTACTGGGTGGTTGAGGGTTTCTGCGTCTTGCTATTGATTTCTGATTGTGCTGCAGGACATTTAGGGCACACGGGTTGCTCTGTGATGGATAACTTCATATGTGTCTTCCTAATCATCACTGAGCTGGCCTTCTGCATGTTCCCTCCTGCTGGATGCTGCTGCTGAGCCTGGAAGGCACCAGGAGAGCTCTGAGTGCAATCCTGAGGCACCAAACTCGTGACCATTCATTTAATTTGGGTTTGGTTTCCAGTCAGACACGGGGGTCATGTGAGGCTTGTGAAGTCTCCTGTTTTGTGTTGTCTTTGCAGAGTTTGTCTGCCCTGGCTGCTGAGGCAGCTCCTTGTTCTGCCTTGTAGGAGCATAACAAGTTGTCCTGGCTTTGTGTGGGGTGGTCATGATGCACCTTCAGCTTCAAGCACTGCCCTTGTCCCTTGGCTCAGCTCTGCTGGCAGATCTCAGCATCTCAGAGGTGCAGAGTCACTGGATTCTGGGATGGTTTGGGTTGGAAGGGGCCTTAAATCCCATCCAATTCCACCCCCTGCCATGGCAGGGACACCTCCCACTGTCCCAGGCTGCTCCAGCCTGGCCTTGGACACTGCCAGGGATCCAGGGGCAGCCACAGCTTCTCTGGGCACCCTGTGCCAGGGCCTCCCCACCCTCACAGGGAACAATTCCTTCCCAGTATCCCATCCATCCCTGCCCTCTGGCAGTGGGACGCCATTCCTGTGTCCTGGCACTCCAGATCCCTGTAAAAATCCAAGTCTCAGTGAAGATATGCAGAAGCACAGACTGCGTTGGTAGCTGCTGTAAAGTTGGATCTACAGGCAGAGGCTCTTGGAGCACATCAGCACTGATGGCACAATCTGTGTGAGAGCTCGCTGGCACCAGAGGAGCCTGTGAGGGCTTACACCCCTGTGGCCAGCACGGGGGTTCCAAAATGCTTCCACGGCTCCAGGTGGGCTGCACCAGGGGCAGAGCTCTGTGTGTGTGTGCGCACTCCTTCCCAGCCCTCCACGCACTGGCACAGCTCCACGTCTGCCAGGGCCCGTGGCTGTACCAGCAGGCAATCTGGAGTGCTCTGGGTGTACACGAACCTCTGCTGGCTGCACTGGGCTGTCTGCCCATCAGGCTTGTCCTCAGCAGGGTCCTGCACCTTCAGACATGGAGGCTACACTTGGCTTCTCAGGAACTGGATGTTGCAGTTTGTCCGTCCGTGCTGGGGACCAGAGCAAAGAGCTGGCAGAGGAGCTGGTCCCGTGTCCCCGGGAGCAGCAGGGCTCAGTTTGTCCGTCCGTGCTGGGGACCAGAGCAAGGAGCTGGCAGGGGACACGGCAGCCCAGCCCTCCCTGGCCCGGCAGTGCCGCTGTTTGCCCAGCCGGGGAAGGGACAGGGCTGGCGTGCATAACAATGGGCAGGCTCTGACCTTGCCGCTGGAACTCACTTAGCAATTCTGTTGATGTTCTGGAAACGAAAATATAATTCAGGCCACCTTCTCCTCCAAGCTGACCCTGAGAATCCGGGAGAAGAGCTACTGAATAATTAGGGGCCTTTTTTTTTGTTTCCTTTTTGCTAGAGTTACCGCTCAGTGTTGAACTGTGCTCTAAAGTGTCATTAGTTCCCTTGAACTTATTGGTCCGAGTGTACTTTGCATTAATATAATTACGTAAATTGCAGTCTCATTAATCACCGGGGGCTGCAGCACATCCCTGTCGTGCTGTTTTGTGGGTGGCTCGGCTGGTGGGAACCCCCTGGCCAGGGGTGGAGGCTGTGGCTGGAGCACTCCCCTGTGCTCCTGTGCCTGGTTTAGCTGTGCTTTGTATCTGTGTGTGTCTCACCCGGCAGGATCTGCAGCGTTTGCCAGCACTGCCACCATTTCAGGGAGCAGCCTTGCTGCTTCGGAGGAGAAAAGGGAAAGGTGGGTTTGTCCCAAGGGAGTTTGGCTGGACCACATCCCTGCTGCTGTCACTCTGATTTGGGTCTGTGGGATCCCAAAATGCAGAGCCCAGACTCGGGGCTTGGCAGTGAATACCCAGAGCCCGAGCTCTTGTGCAGGGTCTGCTGCAGGGCTGTTTGATGATGCTGTGGCTCTGTCTCCGTGGCAGAGCTCTCAGCCTTCCTGGCAATGTAAATTCTCCTGGCTGCATGCTAAAATTACACTGAGTTATTGATTTATCTTTGAGAGGATTTCCTTCCCGAGGGACATTTCTGGCTGTTGTAGTGATTTAGTCCTTCTGCAAGTGCAGGATCCGTGGCAGAGCAGAGCCACCCTCCTGCCCTCGAGTCTGCAGCTCAGGGTCGTGCTCCCTCAGGCTTCCTCTGCAAGCTGATTTCTGTTCCAAGCCTGGCACAAGGTTACATGGCTGTTATTTCCCCGTAACAACTGCAAATAAAAGGGCGTTTTCAACTTGCCACTGGAGAAGCTGCAAGTCCTGGGACAAGCCTTTGTGCCATGGCACCACCACTGTCTCGGGCGTGTCGCGAACCCAGCTCCAAGGCTGGCACGTGGGACGCGTGAAGCCGTGCCAGCGTTAATACACTCAGGCTCCTGGGAGTGTTCTAGTTCCTTAGAGTGAGGTATGATGGCAGCAGGATCATGCTAACACTTCTTTCCTAAAGCTGCAGGGCACAGCCTCTCTTTTCTTTGCTTTCTCCTGACTCACCATGCAGCGTCTCTGAAAACCAGGCCAGGCAAGTTCCTGCTGCTGGTCCTGAGGAAGCAAAGCCAGTTCTTTTCTTCTGCCACCAGTTTTCTCCCCTTGGCCCTGAAATCACACCCGCTAGTGGCTCAGCTGGTGAGCAGCACCAGTAGAAGGACCTGACCCTTCACGATAGGGTCAAATGTTTCAGCTGCTCTGTGGCTGGAAAAGCCCCAGCTCTGTGTCCTCGGGTGCCCATTTGAAGCACATCCCTGTGGGTTCCTGTGTCTAACCCCACAGAGGATTTGGCACTGATCTCAGCTGCACGCTGATAAAATGTGAGGCTGCTCATGCGTGTGGTGTTATAAAACAGCATCCACCAATTAGGCCCAGGGAGAACGTCAATTTATTTTCCTGTGAACCAAGTGTGGCACAGCTCCTTCCTTTCTCAGTGATCTATCTGTGAGATAAAACACGTCCTTAGCGTCTGTCTTAAATACTGCAGTGTTGACAAGTTCTCTTGACAGAAATTAGGCTAATGTCCCTTACGACTGCGTTAGCTGTGGAAACAAGGCTTTAAATTGAAGCTTCGCAAAGCGCTATTCCGACGCGCTCTCCAAGGCATCTTCTTATTCCAGCTCTTATTATCCAAATTTGTTCTCACTCTGGCTTGGCAGCGGGGCTGGCAGGCAGCTCTTTGCCATCCATCCTGCTCGTCTCGCAGCCGGGCGGGTCGGATCAGGCACCCTCCAGTGCTGAACTGGGGAGCGCCGGCCAAGCGTCCGTGGAGCCGGGTGCCCTTGGCTCCGGGGGACGCTCCGGGCTCGGGGACACGCCGGTGGCTGCGGCCGTGGGTGACGGGAGCCAGCTGACACACATCGAGCAGAGATGGGATCCAAGGCAATAAACTGCACGCCCTGCCAGCAGCACAGCGTGTCCTGAAACGCTCCCGGTGGGAGCTGGAGCCGGGAGAAGGGAGTTGGTGTCTTACGTGTCTTATCTTTTCAGTTTCAGCACTGACTGAGTTACAGAGTCAGAAGCTGAGGACAGGAACAGAGAGCGCTGAGGCCTGGTCACGAACACCCCTTCTTGAGCTTCCCAGCCTTCCCCCGGGAAATAGTTTCCTTTTTTGCTCCTTTTACCCTCCTCAAGTTGTGCACTTTTAGCCTTCAACCCCTCGTTTCCAACCACAGATTAACCATGGCCAGCTTAAGCCTGCTGGTTCTCACCCTGGTGCTGGTCCTGATGGATTATCCCTCCCTCTTGTGTCCATTTCTGTGCCTCCACATTGCCAGGTTCCTTGGTGGCCATCTCATGAGTCCCTGAGAGAGGAGGGGAGGCTCTCTGAGAGTGACAGATGTGGGAGACACGATGGTTGATGATGTTCTGGAGGTGCTGATCTCCATCATAGTAAAGAAGCCAGTGGTGCCTCTCTCAAAAAGGTATTAGATGCCTAAAATTCCACAAAATTAATGCGATCCTCAGTTCCTTTTGTCAGGTTCTCAATTCTCCTGGTCACCTGCCCTGTCCTTCTCTGCCTACATCCTGCATTGATCTTCTCTGAATGTAGCCGAGCCTTCAGCATCCCAGATGGGCTTTCTGGAGTAACAAATATCCCTGAGGGATGACAATTACTGAATGGATTGTAGCATTGGCTTGGGGATAAATAATGTGGGGAGCTGGAGAGGGATTCAAACTGGCTCTTGTAAATAAGCTTCTCGTGGATGTTGACTTGGGGACATGGTGAGACAAAGGTCACTGCAGTGTCTCTGCAGCCTGGTTGTGTTTGAGAGATGAAACATCAGAGTGTAGCTGGATACCTTTGGTGCCTCTGTTTCTTCTGCTCAGATCTTTGTGGGATTAAACTCTCTAAACTGCTGCAGTTCACAGACTTCAAGCCCAGCATCAGAAGAAAAAATAAATCAAGTGGCTCGTATTGAATCCTGAGCACATGGCTCCTGCTGTACCCGGGGCTGTGGCAACACACTGCAAGGCCTGGCTTGAAGCTGGGGAGGAGGGTTTGCTGAGACAGTGAAAACATGTTGTGCCCACTCTACAAAAGGGCAACCCTTCTTCTTCCTGGTGTGTTTCCTGCTGTTGCGCTGCAGGGGAGAGCAGCCCTCTCAGGAGGGAGGTGGGAGGGCAGAGCACTTGCTGGAGGAGCTCTTTGCAACAGGAAGCATTTCCCTGTTGGAGCAGCAGCAGCAGCAGATCCATCAGCACTGCAGCAGTGCCTCCATCAGAGGCACCGTATTTCCCTCTGGAGCCCTCCTGTCACCCCTTCCTTCCCTGAGATCCCTCCTCCCCAGGCACCTCGCTGGCCTCCACCTTCCCTTCCATCACTTCGAGACTTCCCTCGTGGGAGGGACACTCTGTGCCCCGTGTGTGACAGCCACCCCTCCTGTCCTGGTGGTTCCGCTGCCCACGAGAGGGGCGAGGTGTGGTGTGTGTTCAGCAGGCAGCTGGCTCGGCTCTGGGCACGAGGCTGGGCTACGTGTGCCATCATCATCATCATCATCATCATCATCATCATCATCATCATCATCATCATCGCCTTGGCCACCAGCGAGGGTGGGTGGGAGTCACACGGCCCCGCTGTGGCACTGCCAACCAGGGCCCTGCCTGTCCCCAAGGTCCTGCCTGTCCCCTGGCTCACCTGCCCCTCCCTCCCTCCTGCTGTCCTGCCGGAGGAGCCGGAGGTGAAGCCAAGAGGATTTGGCAGGCGGTGTGAGGAGTGAGCACTCCGCACCAGCTCATCAACTGGGAGAACATAAATCCCAGTGCCACGGGAGAGCCCTGGCTCAGGGAAAAGGGCTGTTGTGAGCACTGTCCAACCCGATGTCCAAATGGAACGGCGCTTTCACATCTCTAATCAAGGGTTACTTAGCGGAGAGCCCCTTCCTTGTGAGGCTTTGTTCTCCGCTAGCTGTGGATTGAATCACAGAGGGAGGGACTGGATTCTGGCATCATTTTAAAAACGTTTTCATTCTGTTTGCTGAGGGGAACAAATTACAGACAAGCCCGCTCAGCACTGGGACAAAAGAGTGGCTCTAAAACCATTTTCAGCCAAACAAGTGTTTGAGCTGAAGGCCTGATGGATGGTGCTTAAAAACATGGTTATTGCAGCAGGGTTGGCATTAAAAATCACAGGGTGCAAGCAAGTTCTCCCAAGGGTTACTGTGGGGGCGTGTCTCCCTGTAGCCCTGGTTGTGAGGAGCCCTTAACACCCCGAGTCCACCCAGTGAGCTCTGTGGCATGAGCCCCAGGAGAGCAGCAGCACGGCAAGCACCAGTGGGTCACTTCTCTCTTGCTAAATGAGGAACTGGAATGGAATCAGCCCTTTCAGAGTTGTCACTGCCCGTGGCAGGGGGGCTGGAACTGGGTCATCTTTAAGGTCCCTTCCAACCCAAACCATTCCATAATTCTTTGCCTGCCCCCTGTTCAAGTGGGGTTCAAGTCCAGCAGAAAGCAGTGCTGCTGCTCTGGGACCCGTGAGGAGCCTGGGCAGGAGCACACTTGGTGTTGGGATGTATCAGAACAGGGTGGCTTTGGGGCTTTCCCAGGAATGGCTTTGCTGCCAGCGGCAGTGCTGGGTGTTGAACAGGGGACAGATTCACCCTTGGCAAGCTTGAAAGCATTTCAGATGGCTTCTGTCCCTGCTCCACTGCAGCATGGAACAAAATCAGTGTTGGAGAAGATGTCGTACTCAGACATCACTGTTTTGACAGGTCGATTTCCAGGATATTTATTAACATAGCTTGGAATGTCACAGAAAGCTTTGTCAGATAAACCAACCAACTGAAGTGTCTGACACGAGACTTCCCTGGTTTTGTTGAGGTGCTTTTAACTGTTCATTCGGTCTGCCGACAATTCATCCCATTCAGGCCTTTCTGGAAGGCCCTCTGCAGTGTCTGTGGCTCGGGGTCGGGCCCTGCCCTCTCCCTGCGTGTCTGGGTGCCCTGGGAGGCAGAGGGAAGCAGCAGTGCGAGTTGTTTGCTCATGCTGTAAGGACAAAACTCCCCCTTTATGGTTTCCTCTGCAATCCCAGGAAGAGAAGGACAGCTCTGTCCTTGTCAGCCCTCTGGGCAATGATCAGACAGAAGGGCAGCGATGAAACCAGGCTGGCACCACCTGGACTGGTCACTGCAGAGGCAGCACAGCTCCTTCAGCCCGAGCTGGGCAGCACCTGGGGGAGGTGGCACGATGGCACTGGGCATGGTGGGTCACCCCAGGGGTTCATCCTGCATCCCATCCCCTGCAGAGCTCCCGCTTGAGGGACAGTTTATGAACATGGACAGCATACAGTGATTTTATAAAAAAGTTTTCTCTATAATTAATTGCAGGAGGTCACCAGAGCCCCTGCTGTCACTGGTGACCTGAGAAATGAAGAGGCAGTGACCAGGCTGGTGCTTCTGTGAGGAGATGCTGTGCTCGGCAGGCAGCTGTGGCTTCCCAGCAGTACAGTGGGAGTGCGAGCTGCACAGGGAGTGGATTTGGAAGGCATTTCTTCCAGTGTCACAGGAGTTTATGCTTGGAATGTGCACACAGGTGTCTGAGCTCCTCCCTGTCCAAGGTGGGGAGTGCTGGGGCTGCTGGGGGAGCTTCCAGGCCTGGTGGTGTGAAACCTCTCCACCAGCTATCAGGAGGAGGTGACATAGAGCATATTAATGGCATTTTCCAGTGGCACTTAACTGGGAGGAGCAGTGAGTGCCAGACAGTGAACTAATACGAAAGGCTGTAGCTGAGTGAAAAAGAGACAGAAAGAAATAAAATGAGATTCAGGCTCTGGGCCTCTTCCTCCCATCAGTAATCCATCTGTTCCTTACCTGTGTCTGCTACATATCTTCCTTTTGTGTGTAAAAATGTCCTGTTTTGAAGTAACGAGCAATCCGGAGAGTGGTAGGACTTGCCTTTGTAGGGAATTAAGGAAAATAAAAGGAGGCAGGCTTTGCTGCTTCCTTGCTCAGCAGCTCTAACCAGAGGGTCTGGGCTCAGGGCACGAGCTGAGCCCCCCAGACCAGGCGTGGCTCCTCTGTTTTCCTCGGAGCACCCTGGTGTGGGACATCCCATGCACCCAGGCACGGCTGGAGTCAGGCAGTGTCCCCTGGGTGCCACCAGCACGTGATGCCCCAGCCTCAGCCAGTTCCCCAGCCCCGGCACTGGTGGCTCCTGGAGCTGGTGATGCAGCCGTGGGGAGCTCTGCTGCTCCCTGGGATTTGTCTCCTGGGAGTTTTTAATCATTGTTTTATTAACGGAGAAGGTGCGGTGCCATCAGATAACTTATTGTGGATGCTCTGTCAGTGTGATTATTCCAACACCGCAGCTCTGCCGGTGTGTTTTGCTGGAACATTCACATATTGATTCCAGATTCCTTTGTTGCCTGTACTAGAAAGAAAGTCCCTTTCCCCCTCACTCCCTGCGTGGAGAGAAACAAAGAGTAAAGGAAGGTAGATGTTGTCTGAGGCTTGCTCACATACTGAGGTAATTTTTGAGAGCTGCAGAGCCACTTACTGACTCATAACTGGGGCTTATTTTCAAACCCTTGATGGATTTTTGAATTCTCTTACAATGGCAAACAAGGATGCTCACTTGGGGACCAGCCAGGGATCTGCCTCAGCGAGCTGGATCACCTTTGCTCTGCTTGCTCCAGCCTTCCCAGGGGACATTCCTCTGCCACGGGGGACAGAGTGGTGCTGCAGGGGGAGAGTCTCCTGTCCCTCTTGGGCTCCTCTGGCTGGGCTGTCAATGGCTGGCAGCTAGGGGGTCCAGGGGGTGGGGCTGGGATGGGGGGGGGTGGGATGGGATGGGATGGGATGGGATGGGATGGGATGGGATGGTGAGGCCGCTGCCAGGAGTGCAGTGAGGTGCTGCACAGCCTTGGTGGGAGGTTTGCAGGTCAGTGTATGATGTACAGTTTCCCTGGCTATGTTTAGTGCCTGCCTGTTGCTGTGCAGTGAGCTGGGGCTCAGCCCTGTCCCCGTGCTGAAACACAAACCCACTTGTGGCCAGCAGCACATGGAATGATGCTCTGGAACGGAGCCGGGCAGGACGAGACCTTTCTCCTTCAGTGAGGAAACACAGCTGCTCGTTCGGTTGGTCTAGAAAAAGAGAGATGGGGTTCTTTGGATATCACTGCGTGCTGCATATTCCACACAGCAGCCCTCTGCTTTTAGTAATGGGGTGCACAACTTGCCTGATCCTCCCTTGTTGAGAGCCTGGTGGAAGCATGTCCCATTTTCCACTTGTTTATTTATTTATCATCTTGTTTTCAGCCTCTGCAAAGGTTGATATAGGTATAGAGCCTGGGAAACGTGCACGGAGCGGAGTAACAGATAGTTGTGATTTGGTTACAAGGCAATAATTTAAGTGGACAGGTTTAGCTGATAACATAAAGCACGCGAGAGAAATCGCTTCGGTTTATAAATGTCAGCAGAGCCCCTGCGAGTGAGCTGCTGCCTGGTGCTGCTGCTCCATCCAATATATTATGAGGAGATATAAACAGATGTCTGAAAAAATCTGGCTGACCAAGATTAAAAGAATGGGGCTATAAATTAAAGTCTCCCTCGGCGTCTCTTTAAGCAACTTTATGGACAGAGCACATCCAAATAAAGGAGTGCTAATGCTCGGAGGGATCTCCGGGTGGTTTGGGCTGCAGAGGCTCGGGCACGTGGCAGCACCCAGGGCTGGGGACGGTTTGTGGGGACAGCAGTGTCAGTCAGAGCTGGCATGGGAGACCAAAGCCTGTCCTGGTGCTTCTGCAGCTGCTAAAGGGCTTCAGTCAAGAACAGGAATAACACCATCCCTGCAGTGTTGCCACAGGATCAGTGTCTCCTGCTCGGAAAATAAACGCTGTCGCTCTGACATTTATTCCCAATGAAGACCTTGTCATTTGTGCAGTGACAAGGGGTTTTATCCTCTGGGAGTACTTTACCTGCTGGACACTGTCTTTTTGGCTGTGAGGCAGCTGAGTGATTGAGGGGCAGGTGGGTGGCACGTCCCCAGCAGGGTGCTCTGCTCAGATCCTGGGGCTTTCTCTTGATCCATCATCCCAAGGCGATGCAGCAACACCTATTCAAACTGAGAGCAGGTTCAGATTGGATATTAGGGAGGAATTCCTCCCTGTGAGGGTGGGGAGACCCTGGAAGAGGATGCCCAGAGAAGCTGTGGCTGCCCCTGGATCCCTGGCAGTGTCCAAGGCCAGGCTGGACGGGGCTTGGAGCAGCCTGGGACAGTGGAAGGTGTCCCTGCCATGGCAGGGGGTGGCACTGGGTGAGTTTTGAGGTCCCTTTCCACCCAAGCCTTTCTGTGATTCTGTGATTCTGTGATTCTGAGATTCTGTGATTTTATTTTTAATTTATTTTAATTTATTTTAGTTGTGGTTAAAAAAATCCCAAGCATGGGATATTTTTTAAGTGGTAAGGAGTACAAACCGATTGTGGGGGCGGGAGTTTGCTGCTTCCCCCTGCACAGCTGTAGCCCTTCTGGCAGGTTCGTGGAGGGGATTTCACAGCTATTTCTGCTCACTGGGTAGTTGATTTAGAGCTGGGAAATTAATTAGAATGGAAACTCTTCTTTCCCTTTATGAGGAGCAAGGGATGAGGTCTGGCAGCTGTAGGATTTGCAGCTCTCAGGGAAGTGGGACCATTCAGCAACACATCTACACAGTGCCTACCTGTGGATACACATCTTTTATTTGTCTGAGGTGTCAAGGAGAAAAAATGTTACAAAATGGCTTAAATATAGATGTGTTTTTATATTTTTTTAATTGAGTTTCATTTCCCAAATGCAACTTAATGCAAACAATAAGTAAAAAATTAATTTCTCTTGGGAAAAAGCTATTAACAGTATGATTCTGTTTTAGCAGCATGTGAAGCTGTGTAATTGCTTACATATGTATTGCTCCAGTGTGTGCTCCCAGTTGTTGAATAGTACCAAATTATAGGAATCAAAGAGAATCAACTATTTTTAAGGGAAATGTCTAGAAGCTACATACTGAAACATGATTAAAATTCAGGATTTCCAGCTTACTCGTGTAAATCAGCAATTTTAATCACATTATTCAAGTCAACCCACCCTCAAACACACATTTGACTTCAAAATACCCCAAACTAAATAAGACAGAAGACCTTCCTTGAACAGCCGTAACATTTTTAAGTGACAATGTCAATCGTTTTGTTGAAAACAGAGATGTTTCTCATGGTTTATTTATCAAAGCAGCACGTTTGTCCTGCTGTGCCATGAACCTGGGCTGCTGTGCAGAGCAGCGAGGAGAAATCCCTGGAGCGCCGGGAGCTGCTTAAATCCATCAGGGCTGCGAGTTTTGCTCTGGGGTTCGGATGCTCGTGGTCAAATCTCGTTCAGTGTGCAAGCAGGAGCGGCGGGGGTTTGTGTCTTGGCTGATGCAGCCTCCGTGATTCGGCTGTGCTGGGTGTGGAGCTCGTGTGGGTTTGGTTTTATTCCTGCTTGCTGAGAACAGAAACGGGAGGGCTGGGCCCCCCAGGCCCCGCAGCCACCCGGCCCTTCTGGAGCCTGCTGCCGTGCTTTCCCTTTGGATCATTCTCCAAGCAAAGCCCATCCGCCTCCTTCCCTCCCCTGATGTGGCCGGACGCAGCGGGAGGGCAGTGGCCGGAGCGCCCCGTGCTGTGCTCCCCTGACAGGGGCTGTTCCTGGCCGTGTGACAGCCCAGAGCTGGCCCGGCGCTGGTGGCACGGCCAGGAAAGCCACTGGCTTTGGAGGGGAGGCACCCGGCTCGCCCCTCGCCGTGCCCCCCGAGCGCGTTCGTGCCTGCGGAGGAGGGCATTGTCCTCCTGCGTCCCTGTGTTCGGCACGCGATGACATTTCATCCTAGAGCAGCTCGGGTCGGAAGGGACCTTAAAGCTCATCTGGTTCCACCTCCCTGCCACGGGCAGGGACATCTTCCACCAGACCAGGTCATCGTGTGCTGTGTTTTCCTTGCTGGCAGAGCCCTGTCTCGGTGTCTCCTGAGCCAGGGACAGGAGATGTGGTGTTGCCCTTTTCACGGAGATCCTACAAACTCCTTGCTGACCAGCACGTCCCAGCTCCACCAGCAGCGAGGGGCACAGAGCAGGGATGGCACCGAATTCCTGCAGAGCCCAGCTTCTCAGCGTGGGAGGATGCTCCCACAGACAGACAGATTAAAGGTCCTGTGCATCACAAGTTTAAGGAGCAGGAGGAGGTTGGGATCTGTCCATGGAAAGCATTCCAAGTGTGGAGGAAGCACGTCTAGCCTGTCCTCCCATAGTTTAAGACGGGGAGATAATCACATCTGTCCTCTCACATATCCAAACAATGCAACTTCTAATGGACAGGAGGTGATGCAGAGAAAGAGGCTCTACCAGAAATGCAAACCTTGTTTTGATAGGAAATCCTCCAAGATGGATTTTCCTGGGTTTTCTAAATGCATTTATACCTGGTGGATGGATACAGGCTTTGAAATGTTTCTGTCTGAATTGCGACAAACCTCCCACTCTTATGTAGGAAGCACCAGGTCCTTTGATCAGGGAAATGTCTCTTTGGTCTTGAACAGGGAGGGATCAATCCAGTTGTTTCCGAGACCAGAGCTTTTTGTCTTTGAGTACATTTATTTATTGTACAAAATAATCAGCCTTGTTTTCACTTCCCTTTGGTAGGAGATGCTCCCTGTAAGCTGTTACTCTATCCCAGGTATCTTTTTAGGTAAAAGGAAAGAGAGAAAGGAAAGGCTGAATAGGGAATCCTCCTCAGCAGGGAGGAAGGTGAGCAGCTGTGGTCTGTCTGTCCGTCTGTGAGCAGCTCTGCAGCCGTTCAGCTGCAGGCCTGGGCAGGCAGATTTCCTGCATTAAGAGAGGAAGTGCCATCAAGAAGCAGCAACCAAATATTGCTTCCTCTCCACCCCAGTGCTGGGCTGGCTGTCGAGATGTTTGTGGTGAACTGTGACCACAGAAAACCACTCTGAATTTCCTATCTTTTCTGCATTTAAAACTGAAGCTTAATGTATTCTGTGTATTTTTGTTGGCAGATAGTAGTTATCATAAATTCCTTTTAATACAGTATTTCCATACCAGCACAGCCTTGATGTGCAGCGTACCTGGCTGTACTCTGCGGGATGCTTTGATTTCCCTTTGGCAGCTGCATTTTATTCTGTCTGCCCCAGTCAGCAGCCAATTCCCCTTTCTCCATGTAGCCTCCAAATCCACTCCTGATGTGGAGTTTTGGTGCTCTCCTAGGAACGGGGCTGGAAGGGAGGAAGGAACCAGTGTCTGCTGGGCTCAGGGCTCCACCTCCACTGTGGATCAGAGCCGGCCTGGCAGCACAGGGACACCTTTGGTGGCTCAGGGTGGCATTTCTGGGAGGGTAAAGCAGCACTCTGGGGGTGCTGCTGGAGGGGAGGGGGGTCAGTGGTGGATATCCCACTCCTCACTGTGTGGGATGAAGCTTTTCTCCCCTTCTCCCAGGGAGGAGCGTGTGCCTTCAGCTCCCAGTTGCTCCCAAAGCTGGAGCAGCGCGCGGGCTCTGAAATAACGTGACCTTTGTTTGTAGGTCAGGCTGTTCCTGCAGGGTCACACGTGCGGCTGAACCTGCAGACAGGAGAGAGAGAAGCCAAGCTCCCAGACAGAGAAAACGGGGAAGGTGACACGAGAGAAGAGAGAAGAAGGAAAAGGTACAGACATGCAAGGCATCGGGTTGGGTGGGCTATGGGATTCATGCCTCTTATTAGAGGCCAGGTTCCCTGGTGCACTCAATTACTGCCTCTTCCTGAGACTTAATTGCTGGGTTAGAGCTCAGCAGTGCTGAAGGCAGAGCCCTGTCCTTTGTGATCCCTTTGGGGTGGCGGTGGAAGTGCCCTGAGTGCACATTCAGAGGCACCTTCACGGCTTCTCATGCCACGACACCGAAACTAAATTGGCAACGTGGCCTCTTTGAATGACATTTAGTCCTTTGAAATATCTGCAGCGACTGGTCTGGATCTGCTTTCTGAGCCCACCCCTTGGGATCAGCTGTGAGGGGCTGAGGGCTGGCCTGGGCCAGGTGCTGTGTCCCCACAGCCTCACCTGCACACCGGGCACTGCCACAGTCCCCAGAGACCACCACCTTCCCTGCACCCACCTTTTTAAACGTGCTTTCAGCGTCAGCTGGTGCTGGCTTTCCCCTTGGAAGCCTCCGAACAAAGACTGGTTTCGTTACTAGGGGGAATTTCTTTTCCTGAAGCGCGTGGGATTTCCCGCTGCCACCTGTGACGGGGATGCTGGGGATTGCAGGGCTTTGGGGGGCAGGGGCTGAGCTCGGGGCCCTGTTGGGCCCACAGCCCCCGGCACCAGCACCCACGGGGCCCAAAGCCCCCCGCCCCCTGCCCAGCACAGCCTGAGCTGCCCCTCCAGCTGTCACCCGAGTGGGGCACAGGGGCCAGGGCCCGCTGCCAGCAGCAGGAATGCGGGCAGGGCGAGGATCCCCTCGCTTGGCTTTTGTCTCTTGGACAACCCGGGCACAGGGCAATGCAAAGCAGGGGGGGAAGCAGAGGCCAGAGCCTTCGAGGCTCCAAGCCTTAAATGTCAGGCCCTGCAGCACCCCAGATCCAGGTTCCACAGTTCCCAAGGCTGCCACGGCCTTCAGAGCATGCACGGGGATTTTGCATCCCTGTGGCCTGATGCCGGCTCTCGGGCCAGGAGTNGGCCTTGATGCCAGCTCTCGGGCCAGGAGTTCCTGTGCTCCAGCAGGAAGGGTGGCAGAAGGTTTCCTGCCTGCTTTGGTGGCATCGCTGCCGGGGCCGCTCCTGTCAGAGCCCCCTCTCTGCTGGTGACAGCTTTGCTCTTGGGGACACCACTCTGCAGCCGCCCAGGAACACGGGCAGTGCCCGGTGCCGGGAGCGGCGTCAGTGGGACCCCCCTGTGCACAGGGACCCCCAGTCCCAGGGTGGCCGTGCCAGCACCCCCAGGGACCTCCAGCCCCGGGAACCTGGAGCAAGTGGCAGCCAAACCTCTCCAAACGCTGCCTGTGCCCAAAGGAAGTACAAAGAGAAGTGGGGTTTTAAAAATAAACAGTATTTATTTACCGAAGATCAGCAAAACCTATGATTTACAGAACATCTTTCATTATGAGAATCCTTATAACAACAACAATCTGTAGAATGTATTTACATGGGAGCCTATAGACTAACAATCTTCAAAACATATTTACAGAAAACCTCCAACAGGTAAAACATCTACAGAGGGGTCACATCTGTGGCCATCATCTCCATCAGTCCTGGAAGAGAAGGAAGCAGCCCTGCCACTCCAGCCCGGCCCTGAGGGCTGTTCCCTGTGCCCCCAGGCTGGCACACACTGGTGGAGAAGGACTCTGCCACCACCACTGAGCCCGGCTGGGGCTGGGAGCCAGGCCCCAGGCGCTGGGACGGGGCTGGAGTGGCTCAGAGCAAGCCCAGGGCAGGCTGCCAGAATCCAGGGCCCCCCGGGCACTGTGTCCCTGAGCGGGGCCACCCAGCCCCAGCCTGGCGGCAGGGGACCCACTCTGCCTGTGGGCAGGCATGGGGAGCAGCTGCCTGTCCTGCTGCTGGAGAGCCCATCCTCAGCCTAGGATCATGGGCTCCTCCTCATCGACCTCCATGTCCTCATGCACGCAGCAGGGAAGGTCCGGGCAGCAGGAAAGGTCCGGGCAGTGAGAAGAGCTCAGCACCGACGGGCGGAGCGAAGAGCGAGTGAGAACTGACGGCTGGCAGCAGGTGAAGCATCCGCTGCGCTCGTTTCCAGGTCCTGAACGTTCCACGTGGAACACTCCAGGAGCTGTGATGTCACAGAAGTTTCAGGGCCACTCCACAGGGGGAGGTGGGGATTGTAGAATGATCAAATCCTTGAATGGATTGGAAGGCCCTAAAGATCATCTGGTTCCAACCTGGGCAACCTCCCACCTGAGCGGGTTGCTCCGGAGCCTGTCCAACCTGGCCTTGGATGTTCCCGGGGATGGGGCATCCACAGCCTCTCTGCACAGGTCCCTGTGTCAGGGACCACCACCCTCACAGTAAAGAACTTCTTCCCACCATCAGATCTATTCCAGCTCTCTTCCAGTTTGATCCCATTGCCCCTTGTCCTGTCACTGCAGTTCCTGAGGAAGAGTCGCTCTCCCGCTTCCCTGTAGCCCCTTCACACCCTGGGAAGGTGCTCTGAGGTCTCCACACCACCTTCTCTTCTCCAGCCTCAACAGCCCCAACTTTCTCAGCCTTTCCTCTCAGGGGAGGTGCTCCAGTGCCCTCAGCAACTTCATGGCCTCCTCTGGCACTCAGCAGCTTCCCTGGGAACAACAGGGGACACAGCCCTGGGGGTGCCCAACAACCCATGCAAGGCACTGGCCTTGGGAATTGCCAAAGCCTGGGAGCTCTGCCGTTCCCAGAGGTATGGAGAGAGGAGGAGAAATGAACAGGAGCAGTGCAGGGAGCCCCAGTCCCAGAGATGGACAGCTGATGACCCTGGCTGCCTGTGCAGTGTTCATGGAGGGTTTAATGATGCCCCTGGTATCTCTTCCAGGGCTGTGGGGATGTTTGTGGTGGAGGAAGTCCAGGGGAACATTTCTGCTCACCGATGTGTAGGAAATGATCTTTGGCAGAGGTAGAGGTTGAATTTTCCTGGGATGGGAAGGGAAGGAGATGGTTCAGTTTCTGGAAAGGGCAGCCGAGCAAACTGCTGCCAGATTTTGGTGTTTCTGGGGGTGCTGGCACGGCCGCCCCGGGCTGGGGGTCCCTGTGCACAGGGGGGTCCCCCATGCCACTCCCAGCACTGGGCCCTGCTCGTGCCCCTGGGCTGGGGCAGAGCGGTGTCCCCGAGAGCAAAGCTGTCACCAGCCGAGAGGGGGGTCAGACGTGAGTGGCCCCTGCAGCAATGCCACCAAAGCCTCCTCAGTGACTCCTGCTCAGGGCACGGAGGTGTTCTTCACCTTCACAGTGCCTCAGCAGCTGCATTTCCTTTCTTCCTGTGCAAGAGTGGTTGTGGCCCAGATAAACACTCCTTGAACCAACAAGAAAGGTATAAAGATCAACACGCCGTGTTTTTTGGCATTTCTGTGTGGTTTCTGTGTGGATTTACCCTTGTCCTGACTCTGCGTACAGCATTCATCAACTGAAATCTCCAGGTTCAAGCTTGCAAGCCCTTAGCAATGGTTTAGTGGCACAGGGGTGCTTTCTGTATTGCAACATGAAATTCCGAGGTATCAATAATCAGCTGCTTTTATTGTGGTAGGACTTGAGCTTTTGGGCCAGCAGGCTGATTGCAGAGCCCCCGATTGTCAGGGTGAGGTCTGCAACCCCACATGGAATACAGCACTCAGACCAGTGTTTTCCTGAGCTTGGTGGGTTTTTTCATTCCTTTCCTCCTGCCCTCAGCCATTGCTAGAATGTCACAGTGAAAACAGAACAGAGGCAGTTGTTCACTCGTAACATGTTCTGGTTTGTTTTGTTTCTTCTGCAAGGCTGGGCAAGGTCGATGTCGATGCAAATTCATTCACATCTGAGGAGCTCAAAAAGGCCTTGGCTAAAATGAAGGAAAGTGAGAAGGCAGAAAGGAAGGTGAGTTTCCTGTTTCTAAAGCCATGCACAGTGCAGGGATGTGAACACACCCTGTCACACACTGCAGAAATACAATGGGTGAAATGATTGCTTGGAAAACACTGCAAACTAATCTTGTGGTGAATATGGACCTAAAATACCTTTGCTGACCTGTTAGTGGTATTGTGCCCTGGCTTTTCTGTGTGAGTCTATGATTCTGTGAATGGTTTGGGTTGGAAGGGACCTTAAAGCTGATCCAGTGCCACCCCTTGACATGGCAGGGACACCTTCCACTGTCCCAGGCTGCTCCAAGCCCCGTCCAACCTGGCCTTGGACACTGCCAGGGATTCAGGGGCAGCCCCAGCTTCTCTGAACAACGTAATTTATCTGTTGCACTGCTGCTCAGTTCACAAAAACGTCTGCAGACCCCAAAGGGGACTGGATTGCAGCCGATGGTGTTTACAAAGGGAGTTACTTTCCCTTTCACTGCTCTCCTTGCTTTGTTTCTGACCTCATGCTCTGGATAGCAAAACCCAAATGGCCGTGGTGAAGCAGGGGCTGAAGTTTCCTTACACAAGCTCCGCACTGTCCATGTGGTTACAAACAATCCACAACGCAGAGTAAATAGGTGGGACGATGTGTGACTCATCAGGTGCAGCACAGCCTCTTTCCCCTCGCCCCCTCAGCAGCGTTTCCTTAACCCTCGCTCCTCCTGCTGCCTTGGTCAAAGGAAAAACTCCTCAGCCAAAGGAAAACTGAAAGAGGAGTCAAGGCTCTGAAGTTTTGGTGTCACAGAAAGGCTTTTGCTCCCCTTATGTGGCAGCAGGGCATGATTTCGTTTGCTGGGAGATTATTTCCATGGCAGCTTTGCTGATTGATTGCAGGGCTGCTGGCAAGGGCTGCTGGAAATGAGGATCACCGAAATGCAAAAATTAGTGATACTCTATTAGGTGAAAATGAGCCATATTTTAAAGTCCCCCGTTAGAATAGCTTTTGTCCCAGCAACTGGGCTGAAAGCAGCTACATCTAATGGACCAAAAGTATTCCATTTGCAGTCACTCCTGTGGCGAGCAAATCTGTCCTTGGAGGCTCTGTGGCCGAGGAAATGGAGTTACACTGAGCCCCTCTGTGCCCTGGCAGAGGCAGCTCGGGGTGCTTGGGGTGGGGCTGGGTGTGGTGCCTGTGCTAATTAATCACTACACTCACACAGCTTTCACCTCCTTTGCTCACTTGGTTTTCCCCTGATGGCTCCAGCCCTCGGCTTCTGTTCCCACATGGGGAGCAGGACATGTGCAAACCCTGCAGCTGGGGCTCACTCTGCATACCAACGTATCTTGGTATTTGTGACAACCCCCTTTCAAAAGGGCCTTTCTGCCTTTCTCCTGTCCTTGGGGCAGCCCAGCTCCAGCCTGGCCTCTCTGCTGCTTCTGTCCCCTGCAGCAGCAGGCTCTGTCCCCAGTGCCACCAGTGCTGGTGTTCCTGCGCCTCTGGGGCTCTCTGAGATCTCTGACAGATCCTTTCCTTCTCACCACATGTTTTGTGTCAGCTCCCGTGGTTCAGGGCAGCCCTCGGGGTGCTGCTACTGCGAGGGAGATGAGCCGTGCTCAGGACAGGCTGTCTCCTGGCCAAGCCCTGTGGCACAGCACTTCGGCTGCCCCCAGCTTATCACTGCTCCTCCTGCTTCCCTTTCTGACAGCTTCTGTCCCCACACCTTTCCCTGGGAGATAGAGCCCTCCTGGAATGTGTCCAGTGCTTGGGATGGTGAAAGCATCTTTGTCTGTATCCGAGATCTCCGTGGAGTCACTGGGCACTTTGGGCTGGATGGGACCTCTGGAGCTCTCCAGCTTCATCTCCATTCCAGAGAAGTTCAGCTGTAAGATCAGGGAGGTGGCTCGGGGCTTTTTGCAGCCAGGTTTTGAGAACACCCACTTGCAGGCAAACAGAGAACAGCAGTGCTGCTGCCTGTGGGCTTCGTGTTGAGCTGGAAGGATGTGGGAAATAGAAATGGTGCACAAATGGTGTTCAGACACAGAAATGGTGCACAAATGGTGCACAGATGTAGAATTGGTGCACAAATGGTGTTCAGACACAGAAATGGTGCACAAATGGTGTACAGATGTAGAAGTGGTGTACAAAGCCCTGCTGCTCACTCGTGCTGTGGGTATCTCACAGGTGACTGGGCTCCTGGGCTTCTCAGAAGGACCCTCCAACCCTGCCCCTGCATCTCTGATGTAAATCCAGTGGCACAGACAGCCAGGCTCCCTCTGTAAATCTGGGGCTGGAGTTCCTTTCTGTGCCTGTCTTGTCCCTCTTCATCTCCTATCTTCATATCTGCTTTCCTCCTTCTGTTTCCAAGGCCCGAGAGGAAGAGGTGAGGAAGAAGTTCCGGCCCATAGAGCAGCTGAAGGAGGAGTTCGAAAAGCTGAACATGAAGATGGAAACAGATTATGAAATTATGGTTAAATTAATCAGCAAATTCAACAGCTCTTCCTCCACGCTGGATGAAAAAGTAGCGGCGCTTTATGATCTCGAATATTATGTTCACCAGGTAACAAGAATGCATCAGTAACTACCGTGTAAAATCCAGGGGATACGGTGTCATAAACGGGGTTTTATTTTTCTTATCGGTATCGGGTAATACAAATTGCTTAATTACCATAATCCTGAGACAATAACAGACAGCAGAGGGCTAGTGCAGGCTTATTTTATATCCAGGTTTGAATTAATCATCGCTCATGCCAGGAGCCAGCAGTATCCTAGGGGTTGCCTGATTTGTTGTCTGTTCTCAGGCTGCTTTTCTTATCCTCTCTTTTTCCTCTTTTATCTGCTTAATGTTACAAAATGGGGTTTTAGCTGCCATTTTTGGGTAAGTAGAGTGGTGGCTGCTAAGAAAATAATTATTTTCTTGCTGCTTCCATGGAAAGCTTCCGTGGTTGAGGGTAAGGTGCCCTCACATCAGTTCACAGAGAATGTCTTTGTACCAGGGAAGGCGACAGCCACCCAAACCCCCCTATTTTGTCTTGGTGTGAGTAAGAGCCTCGCCGTGCTAATTAGCTCTGTGTGAGGGTGAACATATTTCCTGGCATCTCGCTTCCTCGGGTTTGTGCTCACACTTTTGCCCCCTCCCTCTGGTCTCTCTTGCTCTGTTTTCAGCTCACACATTCCTACCTCCCCTTGGACGCAGCTGCAGGCACAGAGCTCTCCTCCCCTGGGCTTGGTGCCTTCCTTGGTGCCACTCCTGGGAGGGTGTCTGGGCATCCAGCCTGTGGGAAGGGACTTGGCTTCTCCCTCCCTGGTGACTGGGAGAGTCTGGAGTGCACCGGGAGAGTTTCCAGTGGCACTTTGTCACTTCAGAGGGCGAATGGGACAGCTCTTGGGAGGTGCCAGTGCAAGCCCTTCCATGGAACGGCACTTGTTAAACCAAATGTGGTATTTTGGGGGCAGGTAGCTGAAGTGTTGCTGCTGAGAGAGGGAGTCCGTTTGCCAGCTGATAGAAGCGTTATTTCCAGGGCTCTTTGTCTTGAATTTCCACTCTGAATCTCTGCTGTGGGCATGCAGAGGCTTCCTTGCTGTTTGTTCTCCGTGCTTTTGTGTCACTGACGGCATCTGTGTGACTCAGAGAATAAGTGTGAACAATGGGCACCCAAAGAGCTTCATATTTATACTCAGGGCTAATCTTGCCTGATTAAGGGTGCCAGAGCACCAGGCCAGCGTGCTAAAAAGCAACCCCCAAACGCCCTGGGATGCTTTGGATTCCAGCACAACGGTCTGGACCATTCCAGCAGAAAATCCTCGCAGCGCAGGATGGGGCAAACAATTTCAGAACGGCGAGAGGAGCAGGGACTGGAGCATCAAAGGGAAGCACATGCAGCATCAAAGGGGTCAGAGAGGGGGAATGGCAGGAGGCTGGCGGGAGCACAGAGGCTCCTTTGTGCGCCGGTCACAGCGCTGCTCTGTGCCCGCGCTGTCGGGGCAGATGGCTGGGCAGCACCTTCTCATCAGGCAGGAAGCTGATAAGAAATATGACTTGTCTCTAAGCCAGCATGGCTTTTCCTCCTCTTTCTTCTTCCAGTCAGTTGAATGCGTCCAGAGCATTATCTCTGCTTGGGACTGACTTTAGCAGCACTGGCTTAATGTAATTACTGAACAGCAGCCAAAGGACGCTTGTGCCGCATAACCCTGGAAGGGCTGAACTGTCAGGACTCCTCTGCAGCGAGTCACAGCCATGGGAGCAGGGGATCCTTGCAGGTGTGGGTGGCCCAGGCCACGTGTGGGACCACTCTGCTGGTCCCACCTTCCCCAGGCTCCATCAGAGCGGCACCGTGCCACGGCTTTCCACGACTGTTCAGCTCCCGGCCATCCTGCTGCTGCCTCCGGGGCACGGGACGTCCTGTGGAGTGGAAAACGCCATGCCCTGGAGGACGTGCAGGCAAAGGCTGCTCGCTGCTCTGTGTCATGGTCACGAGCACCCCGGAGCAGTGGGTGGGGGGCAGCTCGTGCCTCGGGAGCCGTGGCCGGTGCCGAGCCCAGGGAGATGCTCTCCCCTGCTTTTGAAGAGTCAGCCCAAGGGCTCTGCGTTTGCTCAGCTTTTGGTTGCCAGCTCTGGTTTGCTTCTCCTCAGTCACGATTCAGCTTGGCATGTTCGGGAGCCCGTCTTGGAGAAGGAGCAGGAGGGTTTGGCTCTCTGGATTATCTGTAACACAGAAAACCCAAATGCAAATGTGAAGAGGGCAGAACGTAACTCATAAACAGCATTCACGGTGCTTGCACAGCAGTGTGCGGAGCCAAGACCCGTTCTCAGGCGTTGCAGGCTCTTTCTCTCAATTATTTACTCTCCTTATCTTCCTCTCTCCTCTTCTCTGACATGCTACACCATCTCTCTCTGCTAATTTCCTCTCCATCGCGTGCGGCTGACACGCTGCTTTCCCTCGCTCTTGTTTTCTAACATTTTCTCTCTCACCTTCCCTCCCTATTTTCTTTCTCCTCCAATTCGAACCTGCTCCCTGAACAACTGCTGTCATATTTGCTCTTCTCCCATCCCTCCCCTCGCCTGCTTTGCCTGTGTACTTTACTCAAGAGCTCTTTTGATCTTTGGTTTTTCCTCTGTGCCGATTTCAGTGGACTGAAGCGAGGTGGGAGCTGCTGCCTCGCAGCATCCGCCGCTCCCCAGAGAGGTTAATACCTTCAAGTTGTTAAGTTTGGGGATTTTGTTGGTTTTAAAATGGTGAGCGAGGGAAGGAGCTCTCACGACAACAGACTCTGGTTAAAAAAGATAAATGCATCTTCAGAATAAGCTTTACAGCACAATTTATATTCTGCAGTTGAGGCGTCTCGCTGACACGGCACGAAGGGCTCTGGTGCTGCTGAGGTTCCAGCAGTGGCTGGTTTTACCACACCAGGTGCTGGATGCAAATTCCTGCCTGTCCATATATTCCCTGACGTGCAGAAGTCAACGTCCAATTCCAGCACTAAACCAGTTTTTACAGAGGCTGAGTAATAAAAGGACCCACTGGCAGCTGAAATTGGGTTGCTGCATAGATTTCTTTGTAGACAAAGATGGGTCTGCAGAAAAGTGAGAGATCTGGCAGGCCTGGTTTATAGGGACAGTTGAAAGACTAGCATCTGAAAGGGTACAAAAGCTTCTGCATATCCTGAATCAGCCCCAGCAGACCTGCAGAGAGCAGCTTTGCAGAGGGACAGGTGGGTATTGTCCCGTTGGGGAGCTGAGACGAGCTGGAGCTCCCCAGGTCCTGCTTTGGTTGGTAACGACAGACCCGTAGGACACAAAGCTTCTTCCTTCTCCTGGGTACCCGAAATATCTGACTTAGGGCCAATTTTGATGAAGGTACATGGCTGAGATAAATATAACACTGAGCATGAAGTCACTGACTAGAAGAGTGTCCCACATGCCCTGCACGCCTTGTGGTGTTTGTCCTGTCCCACCCCATCGGGGGGTTGGTTTGCCCTGCTGATACCTCATTTTTATATTCTGTTTCCATCTGCCAACGATTGCTGTTGTCTCCCTGTCTTTCAGGGAGGAGAAATGTCGAATTTCTAAACCTGATTTTTCTGTGCAGGCAGTTCTGAGCATTCATCAGATCCCCTTTTAAACTGAAAAAAAAAAATCATTGAATACCAAAATGCATCGATTTGACTTTGGACTGAATTTTGTACTTGAAGTACTTTGCGCTGTTTCTCTAAATTTTGTCTGTGAGCACTCAGAGTCTTTTCTGATCTCCTCTCCAAGAGCAGATGCCTGCTGGGACTGTGCCTAGCTAGCCCCTGATCCACTTAGATCCACTTAGAGCCACAGGCTGACGAATCCCCACTAATGTGCAAACTTCTCCCTACTGGCAGTTAATCCATTATTGGTTGCTTGGAAAAGTCACTGTGGGGCTGCTCCGTGGGGAAGCTGCTGGCTGACCCCTCCAAGCAGGGACTGGCTTTTTCTTTCCTTGTCCATGGGAAGTTGTTGGTGGAACTCATGGAGAGCTCCCCGAACTGCCCATGATCCTCACTCCGATGCCACCTGTGCACCCTGTTGGTGCTGACAGGCTCCTAAACATCCCTGACTCCTGGTGCTGCAATTACAGCATCAATTAATTAATTGCATTTGCAAAACATGCAATTCCCTGGGTCCCCAGTAAAAGCCTGCTCAGGGGAGAGCAAAGAGGTGGAGTTTTTTGACATCAGCAGAGGTACCGAGTTTTTGACACCACCTGAATTACCAAAATACGTGTCAAGAGCAGTTTTGATAGCTGTAATCAAAGTACTGGAGTTTCCAGCCACGCCTTCTGCGTGTGACAGTGTCCCCCCACCAGGACCCTGTGCCCGTGCAGCAGCGGCGTCGCTGCTCGTGGGCAGGACTGTGCAGAGCTTTTAACTCCTTTGAAAACTCCGTGCTGGTTAGAGCAGGAGGGAAGGGATGTGTGAGGGGAGGTGTTCTCCAGGGGCTGGGGGTTCTGCTGACGGGACCTGCTCTCTCCCAGGTGGACAATGCCAAGGATTTCCTGGCCATGGGCGGGCTGCGGCTGGTGATCGAGGGGCTGAACAGCAGCGAGGCCGCGCTCAAGGAACACTCTGCCTTCGTCCTGGGAGCTGCCCTGTCCAGGTGAGACCTGCCCTCAGCTGGCCTCCGTGCCTCTCTGCGCCTCTCTTTGTGTGTTTCTGATGGCAGAGACTGAAAGCTGTGCTGTGACACAAAGTCTTCCTCCCAAAAATTGTCCTGTCCACTGCCTAGCCCTTGCAACACCCCTTACCCCGAACTTCTCCTCAGTGTGTCCTCATCTTACTCATTGGACATATCCAGAAGTAATCTGGTGTCAAATCTATGATTGTTTCTTGATTTCCCTGGGCTCCCTGTTTGTACAAAGTTCAAGGGGGGAATAATTCTGCTTCTCCTCCTCTCTTCTTCTCCAGCCCTCTCTGGAGGAAGACGTGAAGGAGGGTGCAGTTACAAGCACCCCAGTGAGCACCCTTGTCCTTCCTCTTCCTTGCTCCTGGGCTGGTTCAGGATGGCAGGATGCTGATTTGAGCAGCTCCCGTGGTCCTTGGAGCGGGATTTGGGCCCCATGGACATGTGCCTCTGACATCAGAGGGGTGTTGCTGAGACATGGGGTCAGGAATAGGGTCAGCAGCCAGAATCCAGAGGAGACTGGCCTGCAGGATGTTTGAGGTTCACAGGAAGGAGCCTGGCCTGCCTCATGTGTGGTGCTGCAGGAGGTACCCTGTGGGCTCCATGGGTTTTCTTTTCTTTTCTTTTTTTTGTTTTTCTTTTTGGTTTATGGGTTTTGGGGCTTTGCACGGGGTGTGTTGCACATTCAGAGGTGCAGAGGCTTTAGAAATGCATTGGATGGACTCAAACTTCAGGATCAGAAGTGCAGAGTGAAAATTGAAGGTCAGGACTGTTTTATCTGCATATTTCTACACCTAAAAATACAGTCACCTTCTCCAGCATCATAAATTATTTATGGCTTAGTCTGACACATGGTCCACAGACCTGCATTTATTTGGCAATCTCGGATACAGTGCAGTTGGCCCTCAGCGTGTGTGAAGTGATGGGGCCTCGTGGACAGGAGCAGGTACCCAGATTTACACCAGGAAAGGATCCAGCTTCTGGTCTGAAACAGAGCCTGACCTCGTGATGACAGGAAGATACATCAGAAACGAGACCCGCTCTTCATATTCTGGTGTATCTCAATCTTTGGAACAATGCTGGAGTGGTTTGCTCAGGTCCTTTAGCAGCATGTGGACTCTTAATTATATGTTCCATACAGAGAAGATCATGCAGAGGGTGTGGAAACCTCTGCAGGTAACTTGTGAAATGACAGGGGCTGTTAAAGAGCTTCTCTCCAGATGTACCTGACAGGACATGGCCAAGACTCCAAAGATTCATTGTCTCGTGGTACATGACAGTGCAGCAGTGGCCATGAGAGTCCCACTTTTGTGCAGTATTCCTCACTCAAGTGCAAAAACCTTCTTTGGTCAGAACCTCTCATCTGATACGGCAAGATTAAACTGCTGCTTTGCAAACTTGTGGACCTTTTTTCTTTGAAGGACATGCTGGCAGATGGTAATTTGGAGTGGTTTGGATGATACACTGTCTGAGAGCTCCGTTCCAAAATGTGAGGGATATTATGCCTTGGTTTGAGTTTGCTTTTTTTCCCCTTGCTGTGCTTAAGCTTTCTCAGTAGACACCTACATGCCAACTTGTCTGCTGTGTGCTCTCTGCTCAGTTCGTTTGTTCATACATTTTCTCAGCTTACTCCATGCTCTAGTTAAACTGTCGGGGGCATTTCAGGTACTTCACACAGCATTTTGTGTTTTTCCGAGGGCTTGTTGTTTATTTCCTTCCCTCCTGGTTGCTCCTGGGAGCCTTGGCGAGGTGGTAGGGCTTTCCAGTGAATTCCCAGAGGTGTCACAGCTCGCTGGGCTGCAGGGACATGATCTGCTCTGTGCTTTGTGCCCGGGGCTGGTGTCAGATCCTGTGCTGGATGCTGAGCCTGGGAAGAGGCAACGGTCTGCTGCTCCCCAAATGGGTCTGTGGCCACCTCCCAGGCCTCTTCAGCCAGGCTGGCTCAGGCCAGCGGTTTCAAGCCAGGCAAACATTCCCAGAGGGAAATCAGGGCATGATGACAGCAGCTCCAGAGCCTGGCAGGGGAGGTCAGGAACTCCTGGCACAGCTCAGTCTGGAAGAGGGAGTTTGGCGTTGTCTGCAGACAAGTGTTTAACACAGGAGGAAACCACTGGACACAGAGCGACTCCGGACGTGCCTGGGTCACATCCAGGGCTTTGCAGCTCTCGAAAATACCCAAATCTTCTCCAGATTTGCATTGTCCTTAACTCCATTCAGGCAGTGAAGCAGGTAAGGGATGGAGCAAGCAGCTGCAGCACCCAGGTCCTGCCTGCACGTGGTCCTGCCAGGACCTGGCTCAGAGCTCTGGCTGTGCTGGAAGCCCACTGGAATAAAAGGGTTTTCCAGGGGATCAGCATCTTGAGCCAACAGGCCAGGTGGCTGGCCAAGACTTGGATCAGCAAAGGCAGGAGGACGAGAAGGCACAACAGGGCCAGCTCAGGATTTCTCCTTCCTGATATTGCTCCTGTTTATTTGGCTTAAAGCAGACTTGAAAAGCAGCCATAGCACAGCACGATTTGGACCTCGGGGCACAGGGTCCCGGGGTCCAGCTGCCAGGATCTGACCTCCTGCCATCCAGCTGCCTCTGTGAGCCTCTGCCACAGGACAGGCAGATTTCTTCACCTGACAGGGAGGAAATCAGGGTTTCATCTCATGTTTCTCTTATATGTCCTTCACTTGAGGCATTTGGGTTTTAATCGCCGAGTCTGTGACCAAATCAAACATCGTTCCATCTGGTGGAGTTCTCTGAGCAGTGCCCTTATTGCAAGTCTAAAACCTCATCACAGTCTTACTGTTTTTAAGCCTTTAACAAAATGTTTTTCCATTCAGCAGTTTGCAAAAGTAAACTTCATTTGAACAATCCTCAAGTGCTCTGATTGCAAATAAAAGTTAAATGCACTAACAAAAATAATTGCTAGGCATGTGGGGTTGTACATTTAGGTATCCATAATTCACTAACAGTATATGCCAATACACAGCATTATCTGGATTTCCAGTGATTGCATTAGCATAAAAGCATGTTAGCATTTATCCTGTGGTACTAACATTTAAATATATATAAGTATGAAATATTAAGATCCAGCATTTTGGAGGCAAGTGAAACTACTGTCTGTAAAATGTTCCTGCATATTTTGAAGGTACACTCCAGTATCTTCGCATGACAATCAGCATTCGCACCATTGGGTCCAAACATTACAAAAATGTCAATGTTTTATGCAAAGAGGAGCTATATTAAGCTAAAAAAGATTGCTGATGAGAGAAGTGTCTTCTGATGTCCTCTGAGCTATTTACAGGCAGCACCTCCCTTTGTTCGTGGCACAGCCAGGCCTCTGTGCAATCTGTATCTCCATGTTTCACAAGACTGGAAACGTTAGCCAGAAAGGATTATGCTTGTGATTAAAACCTCCATTTCTGAAAACTTTACCTACAGAAAACGTTTTTCCACACCAATAATTTGAACATTTTAGTATTTTGTAATAAAAGGATTTTTGTAATCCGTTTAGAAGGGGAATAATAATTTATGTTGAATGCCTTCTTGAAGCTTTATCCCAAATGCTCCCCGTGCGCTTAGGGGTGAGTTGGAGGTGAGGCTGGAGAGAAGTTAAGCTGTGGGACCTTCGAGGCAAAGGGAAGCAGTTTGCATTTCATGGGGACAAGGCGGAAGGCTCAGAAGGTGAGATTCTGGCCTGGCCAAAGCGGGGAACTGGGAGGGCAGCCACTTGTGCAGCTGCAGTGAGAGACTCGTGGCATTTTGGCCAGACCTTTAAACACTCACCCAAGGTGGGGCCAGGGACAAGGATGTCCCACTGATGGTCCGAGCTGACATTTGCCATATGTCCTAGAAGGACAGGGGACAGTCCCAGCACAGCCTCTGCCCACAAGCCCAGCACTGCTGGGCTCTCACTGCTCCCTTTTGGCCCTGAGTGCTAAAATAATGCCACAGGGCTTGGTAAAGGCTGGGGAGTAAACTCCTCACAGGCGATACCTGAAGCATCATCCTGTAGCAACACAAAGAGTGTTCCGTGGATTGCCTTAACCATTTCCCAGAGATTAAACCCCGTAAAGGATGACCGTGTGCACCCTGAACATCCCATTCACCATTACCTGTGTTACCCAGCTCCGAGGCTCGTTCTGGGCTTGCCCCACTTTGGGAAAGCCAAGAGAGGCACAAAACGTGTGTTTGCTTCTCCAGAGAAGCCCCTAAGAAGCTCCCTGAGTGATGGGCTCCGTTTCCTCCTGCTGTGCTGGGGTGTCCAACAGGGCTCAGCATCGTGGGGTCCACCTGGTTTTGGTTCTGCTTTTCCATGGTCTTTTCTGAGGGAAGAGGGATGTGGGAGTGCCGTCTGCCTGCTCTGTCCATCAGTCCCTTGCTGGTGTCCACTCCCCCAGGGCACAGGAGTGCCCTGCTCCGTTGGAGAAGCAGCAGCTCCTTCAGGACACCTCTGTCGAGAGGAAGGAGCTCCCACCAGATTTAAGGGGTTTGAGTTAGGTCCAGCTGTGCACTGAAACTGGTTGGTGCTCATTGGTGTTAAATAACACAGAGGCCCAGGCAATAAACCCAGGAAAAGTAAAATTAAAGACCTTGCTTCGGTGCTGTCTTGTAAGGACATAAGAATTTCTGTGCAGAGAAATAAATCTGGTTAGCTTAACAAGCACTGTCCCTACCCATTTAATTCCAATCCATCTTCATCCCTTCCTCCTCCAGCTTCTCCTTTTACATCCTGCAGTATTTGCCCATCTCTTTATCCACTTTCCTTGATTTTTTCAGTGGCCCTGTTTGCCCACACCATGTGTTTGCCATCTCCCAGTTGCAGTAATTCCACCTCCACTCCTTGACTGCTTATAATTTCTTGCTTTGTAGATTGTCTCCTCTATTTTTATTTGAACTCCTGACTTGTGTGGAGTTATCAGCCTCACTGCACTTAATTTCAAATTAATTTGATTGGGTCACCTCAATTTTTTTCTGTAATGATAATGAACTCAACCTATTTAGCCTTTCCCCATTATGAATAACCTTAACAAAAACTGCAGTGCAGTATAAATGGGTGTTTCATCATTGTGGTTAATTACACAGAAGGATTAATCCCTAAACATTTTTCAGCTTCTGAAATCTAACAAGGAAGTGTAATTAACAATTAAAGAGTAAACTGCCATCCTTGTGCTCTCAGGAAGACAAGGAGGGAAAAGTCTAGAATCCAAGCTTTGCTCCTGCGTTTTTTTGGGAGAAATTTTTGGGGAAAAAAGTGGTAGAGGGTGGGGTCAGGTCCTTGTCTTGTGCTGGGTGTGTTTTCCCCGGGTGCCTGCAGCTGCTGGAGCGTGGACAAGGTGGGATGGACATCTCGGCCTCAGCCCGAGGGTCTGGGTTTAGGCTGAGGACGTTGTCCTTTCTGTAGAACGTGGGAGCTCTGGAGTGAGTTCTCTGGGCGGGGCTGGTGCTGTGAGAGGGGACACAGAGTGAGGGTGAAATGGGGGCTCGCATCACGCGCGGGCACTGAGCTCCCACTGGGTTCTCCCAGTTCTCCTGGGGCTCGGGCAGGTGGCCTTGTCCTCCCGTGCCCCTCACACAGCGATGGCTGCTCCCAGAGCCTGCAGGGTCTCACCAGTCCGTACCTGCTGATGCTCTGGGGGCTGTGGGAGGTGTCCTGCCCTGCAAACACAGCCCCACGGAACAGCCGGTGCTGCCCAGGGCCGTGCCAGGCGTGGGGAGCACCAGGAAGCTGCTCCAGCAGAGCTTCAGCAGGGAGGGAAAGGCTCATCACAGCCAGCTCATGCATTATATAAAACATGTTGTTTCTGTCTCATCGTGTTTAGTAAATGCTCTCTGCTAAAGCCTTTGAGTTATTGTGGTGGTTTCCATTTAAAATACATGTTCAGGCTGGTTACCTAATCACTTTCTGCCGAAAAAAACCAGCCCAAACTTGCTGTTTCCCACTGCAGACCTGGTTCTGTAGCTGGACACAACACGTATTCCTCTGTCTCTTCAGCCACTATTAATTCATCCTTCTTGCTCTCCACAGCTCCCTGCCAGGAGGGTGGAGCCAGGCAGGGCTTGGTCTCTTCTCCCAAGTAACGAGCAATAGGACATGAGAAAACAGCCTCCAGTTGTGCCAGGGGAGGTTTAGATTAGGGAGTTTTTTTTCACTGGAAGGGTTGTGAAGCAGTGGAGCAGCCTTGGAGGGGTTGAAAAGCCGAGCAGATGTGGCACTTAGGGGCACGGTTTAGCAGTGAGCACGGTGGTGTGAGATTAATGTTGGACTTAATGATCTTGGATGTCTTTTCCAGCTTAAATGATTCTGTGATTCTGTTTTCTGTTTATCCTTTTTACTGCAGCCTGTGCACTCTGCTAATGGCTTCATAAGCCTCAAAGATTCTCCTCCCTAACCACCTACATTATTTTCCTGACCTGCTGTGACTTTCCCAGGTCTTGGCGTGTGTTCTCTGCATTCCCTCCAAGCCATAGGTGCAAAACACTGACCAAGAGGAGGCATCTGCCTCTGCTCTTTGCTCAGGGTGTGCAGGAGGCTGTGGCAGCCCACTGTTGAGTGTTTCAGCAGGGAGCTTGAGAAAGTGCTGTAGAACAAAGGAGGGAAGAATGGGAGAGGAACAACGGGAGTGGGAAATGCAGGACCCATCCTCAGTGAGGACCTGCTCCCAGCAGGGTTTGGGGTGGGCAGCACTGACCCTTAGGACTGCAGGCGTTGCCTGAGCCCCTGTGGGAGGATGCAGATCCCATCTGTTCCTCTGTAGGTCCTGCTGCGTGCACCCTCCTACCCCTTCCTGATGGTGGCTTTTGTAGGATTTCATTGCCAGCAGGCTGTGCACAGCAAGCAAGCAGAGCCAGCTTTGGGGCTGCACGGCAGAACTGGGCTGTCAGAGGGGTCCCGGGGGGCTGCCCTTGCCTCTCGTGGGCTCTCTTCTGGGTTGAGCCATGTTTGCTCCCCTACTCCTCTCCTTGTGCCGAGGAGGGGCCAGCAGAGCTTTCATGGGAGGCAAAATAACACAAACCAGCAACTGCAGGCTCCCATGGCATCCGAGAACGGCCCTTGGCTGTCCTGACTGAAGAGGGATCAACCTCGTTTCCAGGCTGGCATCTTCCAGCCTACCTGTTCTCTTGATACAGTGCTTTGATAAGTCTTCTCTCATCTGTCTATTCATATGCTTAAAGATTCATTGAAACAGGTGATTATTCATCCATGAAGGCAGTTCCTCAGGCTGCCACCAGATTGCTGCCAACCTCAGCTGCTTCGAGGCTCTCCAGGTGTTTGAACGGCACGATGAGAGAAAACAACAGCTTACTGGAAATTACCTCTTTCTGAAGAAACTCGTCCTCACTGGTAGCTACTTGCTCTTCCCTCAGGTGCTGACATTCTGTGTCTTCTTGTGAGCTGGGCTTTGATGTCCCTTTATTTTAGATGATCTTCCTTCTGCTTGAAAGGAGATGTCCATCAGAGGCCCTCGGAGCGGCCTGGCATGTTTTGGAAGGGGATGGCTCGCTGGCCTGGCTGCCTGAGCAGCCGTGCAGCCCTGTGAGCCCTGCTGCTCAGGCCAGCTGTCTGTGGCCACCCGATGTCCCCAGGGAGCTGGGCCAGTGGCAGCCCCCTCCCCGAGGGCAGCTGGGAGTCCCCACACGAGCTGGAGAAGTGCTCTTGCAGCTGCTTCCCACCGAGTCTCGGCCCCTCGATGCCACTGCGGGAGCCCTGAATAGTTTTGAAAACTAATTTGCTGCTCAGAGCATCAATAGATGTACGTCACTTGTCCTTTCTGCTGCATTTAATGAGTTTCCAAGGTACTGCAGCCAGTTCCAGGAGGCTGCCATCAAAGGATCTTGGCTTCCATCAGAAGCCTCGTGCCCCTCAGCGCTCTGCACTCCTCACGTCTCACATGTCTCTTATGAATTCAATGTGGAGAGCATCGTATAATTTCTTGCAACCATCCTTTCCAGACTGTCTCTCTCTTTTTTTTTTTTTCTGAATGCCTTGAAACAGGGGATGGGAGAGAGGAAGAACCCTTCCTGCAGTGAGGTGGTGTTAGCTGGAGCCCAGACAAAATGTGGGTCATGCTAAACGTCCTGTCACTGCTGCTCTCCACAGTTAGGACTCCCTCAGTTACTCCCTCCCGGTGCTCCCCGTACCTGTTCCCTTCTGTTAATCATCCTGGAGCTGGCTTTGGGCATGTCAGCCTCGGCTGTCACCGTATGGGACAGCATCTCCACGTGGGTGAGGAGGGAGGGGACGTGCTGGCGCTGCCAGCCTGCCAGCCAGGGGACGGTGGGCACGGCCCTGCAGCGCCAGTTCCAAGGGACAGGTCATTAATCCTTAGCTGCATCTGCTGAGGTCAATAATTAGGGCTGTTGCTTTGTATAAACCACCAGATCAACACGGGAATTGCCTTATTGAAGTGGACGTGCAGGCCTGGCTGGCTGGAAAGCCCCCGTGGCTGGATTGCAGAGGAAGGAACGCAAAACCCAGGTGCTAACGGTGTGCTGACATGTAAATGAGCTTTCCCTAAGCCTTGAGCAGCTCAAACCTGCCATGCACGATGAACCACAAGGGTTCTTGGGTTTTATCTGTTTCTGTCAGTGCAGCAGGGAGGGTTGGAGAGGGTTCCATGCCTGGTACAGCAGGGTGGCTGCTGCCAGCATCGTTCTGCTCACACGGGAGCCTGTGTGAGCTCCTCTGCATGTTCCTCGTCTCCTTGTGGAAGCAGGTTGGGTCATATTTCCATACATCCTCTGTCATAAAAGCCCCTGAATATGATTTTAGTTTGTTTGCATGTCTTGCAACGGGCAGGAACTCACCTGAGTTGTTTTCCAAATTAATAGCCCGCTGCTTTTACTTAACAAGGTGTTTTTCCAAGCTGAGAACAGTAACGACTCTGAGATTTCTTTTTAAAAAATGCATTTTCTTCTCAGGTGCTTCATATTGAAATCCGTCTTAATTTCAGTTCAGCTAGTGTGTGAAAACACACGGTGAGGCATTATTAGTCCCCGGAGGAATAAAGACAGATGGAGCCCAAAACGGAATTGGCTTTATGATTAATTGAAACCTTCAAGAGTGCAGTGGAGTCAGGGCTTGGTCCTACCCTGGCAGCACCTGGGGATCAATTCAGCTGGCATGAAGAGCTCGGGGGGGGAGACATACAGATGTCACCTGGCAGAGCCAGCCCGGGCTGTCCCCTCCCGGTGGGACCTGTGGCTGGAGGAGGGCGGGGGTGGCCCAGGTGTGGGTCGGGGTGAGGGAGGGGCCGGTGGCGTGTCGGGGTCCTTGTGTGGGATGACGAGCGTGGGGAATGAGCTGCTATTTCTGCCTCGAGCCTCCCGCAGCTGCGCACGATGGCTCTCGTGTCACTGCACAGAGAGCTGGGCGGGGAGGAGGGGAACGGTGTGAGGCGCGCTCCAAAAAACTGGGCAACGGGAATGTGGAGGTGTGGGAGAGGCACGGGGTCTGGGCTCTGCTCCGGGTTCCTGCTCCACGTGTGACCTGCACAGTTTCCTCAGGTCTCCCATCCTTGCCTGGGAGAGGGAAGGGAGAAATGGAGAAATACCAGGTGGTCTTGTGTGCGGTGGCTTCAGCATCAGTGGATATTTCTGGGGTCTGGAGCCGCAGACATTTACAGCATTTTCTGCTGGAAAGGAGAAAGAAAAGGTGTTGCAGAAAGGAGAGTTCTCCATCGTGTTTTGGGAGCAAGTCCTCCCTGTGCAAACTGGCTTTATGGTGGTGCTTCCATGGTCAGCAAGTCCTGAGCAGCTCTGGAGCTGGGGAGATGCAGCAGGTGAAGGCAAAGTTGCTTTGCGAAGGCAAAGTTGCTTTGCAAAGGCAAATCCAGATCAGTTCTGGAGCTATGTCAGCACATCTGTGTGGAGAGGGCGTGAAGGGGATGGTCACGGGCAGTGGTGGCAGCCCCAGGAGATTCCCAGTTTCCCACCTGGTGCTCAGTGCTGGTCTGGCCTCTGTGCAGAGGTTGTGCTGCCGTGGGGCACGTCCAAGGAGAGGGCTGTGGGTGCCTCCCCCCGAGGCGGCTGAATGGGGCCGAGTGTTGAGGATAACTGAAGGAAGGATTTGGTGTGGGGAGCTGAAGTTGGCTGTGGAGGTCACGGTTTAAGGTATGGACGTGGCTGGGGGCCCACGACTGTGTGTGCTGGGCAGGTGTGTGTGCGCTGAACTGGTCTTGCTGGGGCCAACTGGATGACAAGAGACGTCCACGGGTCCCTCAGCTGGGAGGAAGGCACAGGGGACACATCTCCCACGTGCAGCCAGGACAGTCTTTTCACAGAAACCAGCACCCCTTCCCGTGGCGCAGTGGCAGCCCTCCCAGTTAAGAAGGTGACTGGGACGTTGCTAATTGTCCTGATGAGTGGGAGCACTGCTGGGAACGAGCTGATCCTGCACATCTGTGGGAGCTGAGCCTACTCCTGGAACACGATGCCCAGCACCTCACCAAACATCCAGTGTTCCCGCATTCCGACAAGTGCAGTTTGATTTTTGTTATCCCCGAGCCCCCCTAGGATGGCAGCAAGTTTGCCGAGGTGGATTTTGTACAGGGAGGAAGGCTCTGTAGCTGAGCTCTCTCCGCAGGACCTGGCCAGAAGTGGTGGAGACACAGAGCAAGGCTGCTGTGGATTTTCTTTTCTTTCCCTGGGGACTCTGGGGATTGCAGATCAGCGGATTGTGGATTAGTGGATCAGGAATTAGAAATGCATTTTTCATTCTTATGTTACACACTAATGAACTGACAAATTTAATTTCTTTAAATCCAGCTATTTCAGCTGGAATTGGCGAAGTCGTCTTCTGTCTCTTCTGGCACCTTGAGAATGGCTGAATCCTGATCCCTCTGGGGTCACATCATCCACATTCACTTCTTTGTCTTTGTCCTGTGGCTGTTCCAGAGGTGCAGTGTGCTCTCCAGGAAGGGCCCATCCCTCGCGGGTGGTTGCCGAGTGGAGCGGGGCGCGCGCGTCCGAGCGCTGCCGAGGGCTCTCTGCGGCCACGTCTGCCCGTGCCAGTGCAAGGAGGGGAGCCCAGCCCCGGGGAGCAGGGCTGGCACCAGCCTGGGGGCTCCAGCTTGGGTGTCTGAGTCCACTGGTGGCAACTCAGGTGTCTGTGTGGGCAGACACCCTGTTAAACCCAGCGCCGTGGCTCTGCCAAGCGCCTCCACGGCACAGCACAGAGCGCTTGCCCAGCTCCAGGTGCGAGGTGTGCTTGGCTTACACCTGGAATCAGAATATCCTGAGTTTAAGGGACTCACTGGGATCATCCAGTCCAGCTTCCCGCCCTGCACAGACACGCCAGCAATCCCCCCTGGGCATCCCTGGCAGCGCTGTCCAAACGCTCCTGGAGCTCTGGCAGCCTCGGGGCCGTGCCCATTCCCTGGGGAGCCTGGGCAGTGCCCAGTACCCTCTGGGGGAAGCAGAACCTTTCCCTGATCTCCATCCCAAACCTCCCCCTCCTGCCGTTCCCTCCTTCCCTGAGCTCTGCCCTCAGCTCCTGTGCTACAGCCGAACCAGCCCGGTGCCCTCAGCCGCTCCTCGGGTGGCCCCTCCAGACCCTTCCCCAGCCCCGGCTCCCTCCTTCGGACCCTCTGGAGCAGCTTTAGATCTCTCTGATATTGTGGCACCCAAAACTGTCTCAGAACTCAAGATGAGGCCACTCCAGTGCAGAACGGAGCAGTACAATCCCCTCCCTTGCCTGGCTGGTGATGCTGGGCTTGATACCCCCCTAAAAAGGATGAAAGAAAAATCTAATAGATTTTTTTTGCCCTTGGGCTCGTTCCTGTGAAGAAGCTGAGATCTTCCCCTGCTCTTTTGCATCCCTCTGTGGGGAGGGTCCTGGTTCCTTGGGCAGCCCCCTCCACCGTCACAGGCTGGGATTTGGGTGGCGCAGGTGCTGGTGGGCTCCACGTGCCTCTGCTCCAGCTGCACTGTTCTCCAGGTCTGAGGCAGCGCCTCCCTACCCAAAACCTGTGCCAGGGACAGAAAAAGGCATTTCTGTCATTAAAAGCCTAACGGCCTGTGCTGTGGGACCCCGTCGGCGGGGGAAGAGCAGCTCCATCATTACCCAGTCACTCCTCAGAGCTTTCAATGAGAGCTAAACAAAACGGCCCTGGCTTTCCAGAGCAGGCTTTATTCCTGCACTCTGTGATGCTGAAAGTGGGTCTGGAAGGCGGGGGCCTCTCGCCACGAACCCCGGCAGAGCCGCTCCCGCTGCCGGGGCAGGAGCGGAGCCCGGGACATCCGTCACTCCCCGTGACTGATGAACGGGTCTGGGGCCGTGCCTACAATATCTTGATTAACAATTAACACGATGGAACTGGGAAATACGTCTCGTTCCTCGCCCCAAGCCGACAGGTGAGGATGGATATATGTTGCCCGGTTGATTGCTGTGCCTTGTTAGAGCCTATTTAGGGTTGATTGAAAAGCAGAGGCTTTGTGTGAGGAGAGACCTTTAATCTCCTGGCAGAGCCAAGTGCGTTTCCCATCAGGAAGCATTCCTTCTCTGCTGCTTGTCTCTAACCCCCACTTTAAACCTGAGCCTGGCGGAGACCAAAAGAAAGGCAGGATCAAAACAAAAATAATTGGGATCGCTGGCTTCCGTGGGCAGTCTGAACCCGTTATTCCTATTTATCAGCTAGTTATTCCTGTATAACTCCTGCAAGAGACAATTCAGCGGTTGCAGCATCTCCTTGATGAAAAGCACTCCAATGTAATAACCATGGCAACAGTTGCTGAGGGCCGGCGTGGCGAGGGACCGAGATGTGCTCTCCAAAGGACTCCGGGGCCAACTTCCCCGACAAATGGCACTGCTGGGCACCAGGGAGGTGATGCACGGAGAGCTCTGTGTGCTGGGGGGGTCCCAGCTGTGCTGGGCATGCAGGCTGCCCCAGTGGACCCAGTTACAAGTCACGCCTTGTTAATGGTGGGCATCTTCCCCTCCAGGTGGAAGGGGAGCTCGGAACCCGAAAGCTGAGGGGGAGTCATGAGGACAGTCAGGAAGGAAAGGCCAAGGAGGGGACCTCAGGGAGGGACACCACCTGTGATCCCAAAGCCACAGAGGATTTCCCAGGGTTTGGATGCTCTGGGAAAGGCTGTGCCTCTCTGCTGTTGGTGCCAGAGACTGGTATTGATAATAAACACTTGACATGTCTCATTTCAGAGCGGCTTCTGTTTAAACCAGCTCTAGGACTGTGTTTGATGCTACAGGAGAGGTGACGGAGGCCCCGTGGTTTTGCAGGTGGAGGAGTTTGGGCATTTGCCTCGAAGAGTTGGCCCTTGGTGCATGGCAGGAGCCAGCAGGGCCTGGACTGAGCCTGGAGAGTTTGTGGCACGGGTCCTTCACCCCTGGCTCACGCTCTCCCCTTGGCCAGGGGTCTTCCAAGTGCTCGCTGTTGGGACCACCCATGTCCTAATGCTCTCCAAATGCTCTGGTCACAGTCTTGGCTGGGGAGCAGCTTGGCTTATGGGATGAGGGCCTCTCCAGTAGCTTGGTGGTATTTTTGTTAGGCACTATTCTCTCGCTGTTGTCTTATTTAATTGGACGTTTATAAGCCTGAAAAGTAAAAGAAAGAAACTCGAACGTTCACCAGAAGAAAAGAGGAGCCTGCTGAAAAGCAGCATTTGATTTCAGAGAAAAGGGCAGTAAATACTCCACCTCTGCTTAATAATAATAATAGGCAGGCTAAGTATCTCTAAAAATATAAAATAACGTGGGCCTATTTGGAATAGTCAACATCCTTATCAGCCTGCTGCCATCTCTGCAAACAAGTTTCGCTAGAGATTCTGGGCATGATTTTCAATGGCTCAGAGCAGCTGTAGCTTCTTTGAGTTCAGTGAAAAGTCTGAGTGCTTGGCACGGTGGCAAACCAAGCCTCTTCCTTTCTGCTTCAAATTGGGGCTTGATTCTAAGTGAGATGAATTTTCTCCTCCTGATAATTCTGTGCATCTGAAGTGATTACAGCTCCGCGTGAGTGCTCTTTTAGGAGATTTGAATGCAGCGTTTTCTTCCGTCTTAAAAAGGTTCCTTCAAGCCCTATGATGCTGGGGAAGGGGGGCAAAAAATAAATCCTGGTGGAAGCCGTTACATCTTCCTATGCAGATGAGAGATTAAAACTTGTATTTTTATAAAACGCGCACGGGGGCTAAATGGGAAAACTTCTGTTGAGGCGAGCGGGTTTTGGCTGGTGGGAACGTGCTGCTAAATTCTTATCTGGCGATGGGGAGGCAGAGCAGGGAGTGGTATTATTTGGAGTTCTTAGAGAGTGAGCTTTAATGTTTGCTTAACTCCACTAAAAATAGACGCCACCCTCTTTTCCTAATAGGCGGCATTTGTCACACTTGATTCATTTCCTCTCCCAAACTGAGCTCCTTCATGAATATTCATCTCTACTCCCCAGGAATCTGCCTGTCCTCAGAAGTTGTACTCGTAACAATGCGAGTCAGCCTTCCAGGGCTCCCGAATACCTGGCCCGATCCAGCAAAACGCGCTGGAATCAACGGCTCCCATTGATTCCTGCCTCCTCTCCGAGCCGTGATTGCTCGTTATCCCTCTCGACGAGACCCTTAACGAGTCTCCCGTTCCTGTTGTCATAGCAGCGCCGCATCGCCCGGCGTAGCAAAGTCTCGGTGGTTGCTAATTGTGTGATGGGAGGATCGGTTCGGCAGTTTTTCTGGTGGGGATTAGGCCAAAAGGTCCCTTCTGAACTGTGCTGAATGAGGCTTCCTTCAGAAGACGCTAAAACTCGGTAGTTATAAGGAGATTTCTGATGAGGGAAGCGTTCCGTAGCAGAGAGGGAGAGCAGTCCTTACAGAGCTCTTCCATTCATGCTCTGCCACTGCTTAAAGCAGGAGGAAGCCAACCAGAAATGCCAAAGGAGGATGTAAAACGCTTGATTCCTCGTCAAGGAAGTCTGTCAGTGCCTCAGACCTTCTTAACTTGGAGGTCCAGAGCATGTGGAAGGTCTCTGCTACTGTCGTTTGCTGCTGGGATGCGAGAAACCTGCCTGGTTCCTGCCTGGTGACTATTGAGGAAGCAGGGATCAGCTCCCTGCCTGTTCCTCTGGTGCCATTGCTCGGCACCACCCAGGAGAGTTCCATCCGTGTGCTGGAAGAGTTTCACAGGGGCTGCTCTGGCGTTGTGGGTGAGAAACGTGCACAGCAGAAGGAATGATCTCATCACACCTTTCCCCCTGCAAGCCCGGGAGCGGCTGCCGTGCGGCCACGCTCGGCTAAAGAGGGCTCAAGAGGCAGAGGGGCGTTTGCTGCTCGACCCTGAGGAGTGATTTACCAGCCAGGATGCTGGTGTTAACTGGCAGGCCCTGTGCGAGGCTCAGCATCGCTGTCCTGGCACGGAACGGCAGCGCGGGGCTTGCCTGGAGCGGGAGTGTGGCTGTGCCATCCCCAGGGACCGTGGCTCATCTGCGGGCTCGCTGCTGGCTCAGCACGGAGGCAGGAATTGCAAACAACTGACCGTCCCCACGTGCCAAGGGATGGGGATCAGCCGTGCCTGACCCCAGGGCCCTGCTCTTGGAATGCAGAGGGCACATCTGTCCCCCGTGCCTCTCACTGGGTTTGTTCCACAGCGCTGAAATGTAGCCAGAACAATCCGTGACCTAAACGCAGGCACGAGCGGTGTTTTTAGAGAACGAAAAGAGAAAAAATAAATCCTCACCCACCTCAATCTCTCCCCCAGAATTAAAAACTCCCCTGGCCAAGCCCTGCAAATGAGTTCTTGTTGTTTGTGCAGTGAGGAGCCAGATTTTTAAAGGCTGGCTTTCAATTTTACAGCCGTTTATTATAGGCATGAATAATTGCTGGCACGGCGCTACCACTGCTGTTGTTTGCTCTTAAGGTTGGGCCAATGACATATGTAAGCCCTCGATTTACCAGCAAAAGCAGAACCAAAGTAGCTTTGTGGCCTACATTTCAAGAACAAGCGATGTGCCCACGGTCAGCCGTGGGTTCCCAAATTTGTGCTGTGAAACACAGAGGTCCGTGGCCATGAATGCGTGGGCCCAGATTGTCCCAGGTATCGTGTGACACGGGCTGTCACAGCACAGCGTGAAGGACATAAACAGGGAGCAGCGTGTGAGGCCGGGAACCTGCCCAGATCCGTCCCATGGCAGGAAAGATTGTGCTGCACTGGGGGAACTCACAGTGAACACACACAAAAGAGAGGGAATTGGAACTGAACGTAGCGGTTCTGCAAGATGGACTTGAACAAAGCCTGGCCCAGTCCTGTTTCCCAACACGAGAACTGGTCAGTCTCCAGCTCCTGCTGTCCAGTCAGTCCTCCTGGGAGAGGAGGATCACAGAATCCCAGGATGGTTTGGGTTGGAAGGGGCCTTAAACCCCATCCAGTTCCACCCCTGCCATGGGCAGGGACACCTTCCACCATCCCAGGCTGCTCCAAGCCTGTCCAGCCTGGCCTTGGACACTTTCAGGGATCCAGGGGCAGCCACAGCTTCTCTGGGCAGCCTGTGCCAGGGTCTCATTTTCATCCCAATATCCCATCTAACCCTGCCCCTGTCAATGTGGAGCCATCCCCTGTGTCCTGTCACTCCAGGCCCTTGTCCAAAGTCCCTTTTCTGTTCTCCTGGAGCCCTTCCAGGCACTGGAAGGGGCTCCAAGGTCTCCTCAGAGCATTCCATTCCCCACCCCAGCTCTTTCAGCCTGTCTCCAGAGCAGAGGTGAATCCATGGAATAGCTGCTATCCATTGCTGAACTTAAAAATGGCTGATGGAGATCAAACGGAGGATTTTTCCTTGCTTTTGCGCAGGAGGCAGAGAATGGGAAGGAGGTAGGTCAGGGTCATGACTGTTCTCCATGGGGTGATGGTTTCCAGACATCACCCACAGCTGCTGTGACCTGGACTCTGCACTGGCCAGCGTGGGGAAGGTGTGACCCTGCTGTGCTGGTGCCATCAGCTGTGGGGTGAGGTGGGAGCCAGCCCAGCGTGAGGGAGGGCGAGGAGCTGTGCTCATCCTCCCCAGGCTGCTGGCAGGCCTGTGTCCTTGCTGCTGGGGGAGCAGGACGGGCAGGATGTGAGTAAGGGCCGGAGCAGGCAGGATGTTTGTGGGCGCTGATGTCATTGTCACAAATCAGTCATGGATGTTGTCAGCGGGAGCTTGGGAAGAGGCCAGCGTGTCACACCCCAGGGGCTGGCCAGGGCAGCATGATGCACTCACGTCCTTCTCATCAGCACAGCAGGTGACCTCTCAGCCCCCTCCTGCAGGGTTTGTGTGCTCAGTGGAGGCCGTGGCCACCTCCCTGGTGTGCACGGCCCGGGCTCGGTCTGAGTCCTGCTGATGGACCTCGGAGATGCTCTGTGCCAGCTCGGCACAGGCTGCTCCCAGTGGATTCATGGATGTCCATCTGGGCAGGAAGCATTGGTGCAGGACCAGTGATTTCTGAAGTGATTTCCTTAAGCTTCTGGAGGCAGAGGCAGCACCACGTCCCCCAGGGCTGGCAGACCCCGGGGTGAGCACCGTGCCCCCGGCAGACCCCGGGGTGAGCACCGTGCCCCCGGCAGACCCCGGGGTGAGCACCGTGCCCCTCGCAGACCCCGGGGTGAGCACCGTGCTCCCGCAGACCCAGAGGGCAGCAGGGCTGTGGGGAGGCAGAGCCAGATTTGTTTACGAGGCTGCAGTCAGCCAGGCTTTGACATCCCAGCAATTCCTGGCAAGCCTCGGCTCCTCCTGCGCCTTCCTTCGCAGCACATGTGTGAACTCCTGGTTGTGTCACCTCCCTGTCCTCTCCTAGCGGAGTCTAGCAGTGGGAAGTGATCATCACAACTCACATTTGCCTGGCGTATGTCTTTCCACAGTTGCAGAGCGTGGAATGAACTGAACCCGCTTCCTCCTTCACCTTCGCATTCAAGCTGTTCCTGGATCCAGGCAGTTCAGCTTCCACAGCCACGCTCAGCTCTCGGAGCTTTCTTCTGCCCTGGTGATGGAGCCCTTCTCTCCTGCCTCGCAGAGCCTGCCTGGATGCTCCCCCTTGCAGAGATGTTGTTCATCTCACGATCTTTTGGGCTTTTCATAACCCTTTCCTTGCCAGGCTGAGGCTCTCTGTCCACTCCCTCCTCTGCTGTGGCAGAGGAGGGCTTTTTCTCTTTGCCTTCAGGGTCATTAAATCTTAATTAGCACGTTGGCTTTCTTTGTCAAGGTATCCGCTCTCTCCATCCATCAGTGATGTAGGGCACACCGCTGACATTCTCTTCTTCCTGCATAATTATCTGATTCCACTGCATCTTTTATGCAGAATCTTCCCTCCTGAAAGTGCTCCTCTCCCTGCTCCCACTCTTCCTGAGCACCCAGTTCAGCTCTGGTACTTGCCATGGCTTTGTTTCTTACACCTGCATAGGAGTTCTTTGTGTTATTCCTGTATTTTTATTAACTACCTTGATCATTTTGGCTCTTTGAGAGCTTGATTCAGGCATTTGTAGGCGTTTCCTTCACCCTCTCTGTGAAGATGGGATCTGTGTCACCCAGCTTCAGTCTTCCTACATGAGTGCCCACCTGAGCTGGCTATCCAGGCTCCCTCTCCAGCCAGGCAGAGGGAATTCTCCAACTGGAAACCATTCCAGCTAAGGCAGGAGTCAAAGGCAGCCCCGTCTCCCATGAGACAAATCATCTTTTCTGCTCACAGCTGCTGCCCTTGAATTCCTCAGATGCTTTTCAGAACGGATGCAGCCCCCTTTAGAGTGACCCTAAAGCTCTGGGCAGTGGATTTGCCTTTCTGGGTTAGCCAGGGCAAGTCCCATGGAAAAACACACACAGGGTCTCCAGGGACGTGCAGGTCAGAACTTGTTACTGAGGGAGCCCAGGCAGCTTTTGTGGGCTGGATGTCTGAATTGTAGCTGTCTGATGTTAACAGAGATGAATCCGACACTTGGAAAGGTTTGGGGAAATGCTTCCTTCTTAATTTGTGTTCAGAAGATGTAAAGGTATATAGTGAATGTTTAAAAACCAACAGCAACAGTAACAACGGTAATTACAGGTTTACAATTACACAATTTTCTTTTCTCTTTTAACTGAAGTTGCTAGAAGAAATGAGTGCTGTGCTGATACTTGGCAGGGACACTGATGTGAGTACCCCCTTGTTTCTGAAAAACGCTGTGGGATTTTTAATGACCATCAGCAGCACAACCTTGATTTTTAAATGTCATCCTAAATGTAGCAGTTACAGCCTCCTCTGCCGTGGCATGTGGGTGGGTGAGTAGGGATGAATCAGAAAGCAGAAAGAATTGCTGGTGCTTTCTGTGACTCCCAAGTTTTCCTCGAGGGCTTCCCACCCAGGAACTGGCTGGAATTGTCCGTGGGTTGTGTTGCAGTCCCCAGTCCTGTGGCATCTCCTGCTGTTGCTCTCTATTAATCCATGATTAAGTTGCTCGATGCAGAGTGAGTTCATCAGGTTTCTTGAGGAGCTGGTATTCCACAGGATATCCTCTCTGTTTATCAAAACCAGATAAATAAAAAAAGGTTTCCTAGCTTTTGCAGATGCAGCTTCTCCATTCTCTCTCTCTGGCTGGAAACATTCCCCAGGCCTTGCTTTTGGAGCTGAAATCTGTGCTTGGCATTTGCAAGATGGTGATTTGCTTTTGTAAATGGAGCAAAGTCTTGGGTCTGAGTCATGACTCAGTGAAACAAATCTACTTTTATCGACTACAGCGATTCTAATAGCACCACAGACCGGGAAGAGCCAGAGTGACACTGCAGTGGGGGGGGATCCAGCATCTTCCCTGGCCTGCCAAGGAGTGGGATGGGCTGGAATGAAGCTGGGAAGCGATGAGTGGACCGGTGTTCGAGGGGCAGCACCTCCCGCCGTGGCAGCCGGGCAGCCGGGCGGGTGGGAGCTGATGGAAGGCTCCGCTCGGAGCAGCTCTGCCTTCTCCGGGACGGGAGGAGCTGCGAGCAGATGGCAGGGTTAAAATAGGACAGAGCTGTGCCGAGCTGCTGCTGCTGCAAGGGAGAGGAGTGAAATGCCTGTTCTCACACTCCGCTTTGTGTCTCGGGGAAGAGCTGCGCGGTGCCTGCGCTCCGCTGGCATTCCCAGCAGGAACGCGCCAGGCAAAGGCTTCCTCGGGTTTTTGATATTATTAGCACTTGTCTTAAAGAAAAATCAGCTCAAATGAGCAAGCAAACAAATAAAGCGAGTAACAATGGAAGGGCTCAGCCTCGGGCCCCCTTCAGCATCTCTCAGGGTGATTAGTGGGATGTGTCACATCGGCACCGGAGAGCGGGAGCGTTCCGAGCCGAGGCTCTTCTTGTGGTGCTTTCAGACAGCTTTCTGCAGTGTTTTCATCTCACCTAAGGCGTGTGAATAGGTTTCGTTGAAATATCCGAGTGACTTGGCGTGCCTGGAACGATGCCCAGAGCGATTCAGCAGGCAGGTGGGGAGGCTTCTGTGCAAAGCTGCCCCACTGCGGGGTCTGGGGGGCTCCTTGGGGGTCCCGCAGTGGCAGCAAAGGGCTGGGAAGGACCTTGGGTCTTCTGCCACCATCCTGGGCCACTTCAGATCCGGAGCCGGGAGGGTGGAGGCGTGCAGAGAACAGGAGCGTGAGGAAGAGGAGGAGCAGGGAGGCAGGATCCAGCACTCACACTCGCACCCTGACGCGGCTGCCGACGCTCCTGGGAGCGCTTCAGTCTCCCTGCCTGTAAATCAGGGGGTGCTTTGAAGGCTCTGTGATGAACAACACGGGATGAGCTCGAGGCTGGGGTATTAATCCTGCACTATTGTTCTTGTTTCTTGCTGCGTTGGGATTTTTTAAAAAAGAAATCAACGCAGTTTTTGAGGGCTCTGGCTAAAATGGCACGGAAATAAATGAGTTCTGCTCACACTCGGAGAGCATCTCCTCATTTTTATTAATGTAGCCTCTGATGAAACACAGCCCATCCCTGGGCACTGATCCATGTCTGACCTGCAGCAAATACCCAGGCTTTCAGGAATCCATGGGGAGTGTTTTGTAAGTGTGGCACACGGAGCCATAAGGTTGATTTACCCTCAAAAACAAAGCATCCGTTTGGGTGATTGAGCACTGGGGGGATTTCCTGGGATGCCTTTCTCCCAGCACTGTGGAGCACTTGCCTGTACCTGCCTGGAAGGATCAGTCATTCACCACGCTGAGCTGGAAGAGAGCTCACGCCGTTCCTCTGACCACTGCAGTGGTCACCCGGTCCAGCCCGTGTGTCACAGAGGGGTGACAAACCCTCAGAGTGGCCTGCACGGCCCATCCTTCACCATCAGAATGGAGAAATCAGGCTGACCTTGGCAGTGCTGGCAGGGGGATGCCAATCGCCCTGAAAATCCCCAAACGTCTGCTTTTTATCATAAAATAGTCTGTGGGCTGTTGACTAAACCCATAGAAGCTGAGCTGCCATCTCGGGCTCTTGAAGCTGCACCCCACCCTTGCCCTGGTGTCTGGGGGAGCTCCAGGTGCAAATCCCCCCTGGAGCAGCCCAGTGAGGGCTCAGTGACAGCGCTGGTGTCCCTGGAGCCAGGGCTTCGTGCTGGCTCTGAAATACAGCTCGGAGCTGGCAAAGCCAAGGGGCAGCAGAAGAGAAGGGCTCTGGGGGTGCCCTTGGAGGCCCCGCTCCTGCTGGGGCAGTGAGAGTCCTGCCTGGCTCGCTTTGGGGCTGGGTGTGATCTCCTACCCGCTTCTGTGGGACCATTTTTTCCTGTGGCTATAAATAGAGCCAGTCAGTTCGTTGTTTGTGTGTGTTCAGCAGAACAATCTGGTGTGATTGGTTTTGCTCTGGCACCTGAGATTTTACTGCCAGAGTCGGTATTCACTCAACTCTGCTCCCTAGAGAGGTGAGGAAGAGGAGGGGACTCACCTCAGTCCCTGTGTTCCCATTGCTTTCTCCGTGCTTTGGGCAACTCCTTGATTCTGCTGACTCACGCAGGTGCCCCAGCTCCTGCATCCCTCACCTGGAATGCTGGCTCCCAGCTGCAGGGCCTTTCTGCAGCCCTGCGAGGTGTCTTGCTGCAGCAGATTTGTTATTCCGTATTTTTATTTCATTACTTACTTTTACAGCTCTTTGTATAAATCTAATTATCCATCTGTTACGCCGCGTTGGGGCACCGCAGCTCCTCGGGTTTTTTCCTGTTCTAAACACTAAACTTGCCCTGCCTGGGCTCAGGTGAGCTGGGTCTCCTCCCTGCAGGGCTCCCAGTGGCTCCAGGGCTCCCAGTGGCTCCTGACCACACCACGCTCTGCATTTCCAGCTCAGTGTTGTGACTGCAAAGGGCCAGGAGCTCGCACGAGGTAATTCCCACTTGCACGGTGTGGCTGGGAGCGGAGTTTTCCCAGCCAAACCCGATGTCACTGTGTTCCCAGGGAGCCTGGGGCTCTGTGATGGGATGTCACAGCCCTCCTGCTTCCAGAGGGCATGCTGGAGGGCTCATAAGAAGCTTGGGACACAGATAGGTGGTTAAATGCCAAACCAAGGTTCCCCCAGCTTCTCCCAGGTGCCTTCCACGGCGTTCCTGCACCTCTGGGATGATTCATGCTCCCTCGGTCTCAGCGTCACATCAGCCCGTCAGAATCGCGGAGTCACGTACTCAGCCCCAATTTGTTCTCTGCAGTTCTGTTCTCCTCTTAGCAACAAATACTCCATAACCTAATTGCTCATTAGAGGCCGTGTCCCTGTAATCCAGGATGTCACAGGCAGCCGTGCTGCTCTCGCAGGGACGCCGCTGCTCCCCCGCTACGGCGACGAGCGCCTGGCTTGGCAGAAAGTGAGAAGGCAGCATTGCATTGAAGTGGAGATTTTCATCTTCTTGGGGATTTTTTTTTTTTTTTATATCTCTCCTATATTCTGGGCTTTTGAACATCTAACATCTCTTTTATGCCTCACATCTTTCATATGAAATTGTTGTATTGTGTTGCCTATTGAAACCTAGTTTGCCTTTTGTCAGGTTTTCCCCCCTTGCCCCTGCTTTCTTCTCCGCTGTATTTTGATCGGTGTAACTACTCAGGGCTCCATTTTTCTGGGTGGTTTTTAATCTCCTTAAGTCGTAGCTCTGAAGGCCTCTGTCTGTGATAAACTCAGGTCTGAGCTGGTGCTCGGAGAAGAGGATTTTTAGGCCAGTTCTGCTGCATGCAGCCCTTGGAGGGGGGGCTTTGAGGGTGACCGTGCCTCATCCCCTCCTCCTTCTCACTCCAAATAGTCCCAGGCAGCCTTGGTGGCTTTGGGGTTGTTTTATTATTATCCTGTATCTCATATTGTGCATGCAAATGTCCTTCTTCATAGCTTGGGACTGTGGAAAGCCTCAGTTAAATGTGTGTTTTGTGAGGGATTCACCCACGCTGTGCTTGAGTGTCCTTTGCTGGCAGAGCCAGGGGGTCGTTTCGGAGGGCCAGGGGGCTGCAGGGCTGTTGATATCCAGTTGTCCCAGCTATCCTCCTCCTGAGAAGGCAGACAGGAAGTTTGGAAGGAGATGTGGATACCTGGGAAGTCATGGATTCGGAGCCATCTGGCTCGCTGCAGCTGCTCCATGGTCATTTCCCACAGGGACAGTTCACAGCCAGGGCTTAGAGTGCAGGAGGAAACCGTGTTCTCCTCCTGCGTCGCTTCTCACTTGAACTGTTTTAATGCTTTTATTTTTTTTATTCTTAAACCTGCAATCTGAAATTCAGTCGTGCAAGTATTAACGAGCTGCTGATCACCCTGCCTCTCTTTTCTGCCCTTGTTCAGAGTCTCAGATTTACAGCTCCAGTTCAGGCTGGAATTACTGACACTGTAATGATCTGTTTTATCTCTCTGTCTATTATTTGTCAAATAACTTTAACATGACTGTGCTTACAAGAGCTGTCAGAAACCCTCCAAACACTGAGAATGATGAAGAAGTCATTGGCCTTTTCAAGTGTGACCCTGCTTGAGTTGCTTTGTTTCCAGTACTCACAAAAATGACCTTTTCCATTGCCAGTCAAATTGTGACCCAGGTGTGAGGGTTTGAGAGCCCCAGGAGCCCGACAAGGCACATTTCAGTCCTGTTGGTTCGCTCTTGTTTTCTCCATTAACGGATTTTGGACTGAAAACTGGGGAGGGGAAGGGACAGAGGGGGAGGGCAAGGTAAGCAATGCTGCCTGTTTCTGATCCTCAGGTTAGAGCACAAGCTGAATAGACTACACTAAATTTTTTAGGCTGTTTCACAGACTTACAGACTTTGATCCCCGGCTTTGATTTCCCACGCGGCGCCGCAGAGCGCGGGTTCTGAGCAGAGAAGAGACCCATTAAGCCCCGTCTAGCCCGGTGATTATCATGCCTTTGCACCAGCACCGGGGCTTTCATCAGAGCACAGCTCCGCAGCCCCGGCTCCCCGTGCCTGGGGCGGTGCCAGGGCAGGAGAAGCACCCGGGCAGGGGCAGCCCCTCCATCCCACTCCCTTCCACACCTCTGCTTGCTCCCTCCTGCTTCAGCAGGATGCCCGGGAGAGGAGGTGACCCTTTCTTTCCCAAGGTCTCGTGCAGTTTCTGCAACAAGCAGGCCATGAAATAAATATTCTGTGTGTGTCCTTGTCAGAGCAGCAGAGATGAGGGCATTTGCCTGCCTGCCCTGCTCTGTGCCTCCAAGTCCCCGGGTCCCTCCGCACCACTTGGCTTGCTTTCTTTTTTTTTTTTTTAATTTAAATCTAATTTTGCTGCCTTATTGTAAGTTCCCACCTAACTCCAGAGCTGCTGTCGCCTCAGGGCTGTGTTGCTGCTTCTCAGTCTTCCCACACCCATGGCGTGTGCAGCCTGCAGAAACTTGGAGAAGTCTCTCCTAAATCTGTGCACTTGGGGTCGTCCCAGGAGGAGTGGAACGAGGGTATCTCTTAACACAGAGTACTCTTCAAAAATCCCTTCGTCTGCACAGCCAGGCTGGCTCCTCCCAGGGCAAACTGGGGCTGTTCAGCACACTGGGGGCTCTTCTGGGAAGCTGCACGGGGCTTGTGTCGAGTCCCTGCAGCCTGTGGCTGTTCCTCACCGGGACGGGGGCTGGTAAATCTCATCAGTGGAGCACACCCAAACCTGTGCCATCACTGCAGCATTATGGGATGCCACCATCGGCTGTCCCAGCCCTGGCTCAGCCTCAGCCTCCCGTTTCAGTGGGTTTTGTTGCAGGTGCCACCATCCTGTCTCCATTAGCAGATTAGCACGGCTGCATTTCCCATGCGAGCGCTCCACAGTCTGTCTCATTGTGTTTATTTTGTTCAGGCTCCTTTTCCCTGGGCTTGACAGTGTAATTTGTACAGATCTCTGCTGAGTTTTCCAAACCTTCAAACGAGCTTTTTTGTTAGCTTGAAGCCAGGACCATTGATAGCAGAGACAGGAGCAACAGGAGCACTGAGAAGCGAGCAGCACACCCACCAGCCAGGAAGGCTCCCTCACCTCCGGAGCTGCTCCTTGGCAAAAGCTCCATGGTTCAGAGATTTTAATTAGATCAAATCCTCCAGGTGACCAGCCAAGCATTAAAGGCATACCAATTTCTCAGTTGTGTCTCTTGCTGTACGAGTTTTTATTATTTATTTTAGAGAGGTGTGACAAAAGAGCTTGGGTATCCCACACGTGCCGTTCTCCTTGAACGGCACCAGGAGGTCTCCAGCCCGGGGGATTGTCCTTTCAGTGCACTTCTGCTCAGCAAAGTGCCTTCCTGCAAGCTGGTTCTGCACTTGCTCTGGGCTCCACTGCCCAGAGGGACCCGCACGTGAAATTGGATCAGGTGTTTGGACCACGTGCTGTCGGGGCCATGGCCGTGGCTGCAGGTTTGGCTGGAGATGAATGAGAGCCCCAGCTGTGAGCTGGGGGGAAACGGCCTTGGGCCCAGGAGTGGCCTGGGGACAGCTGAAGTTTTAGGGCTGCTGCTGTTTGCCTCTGTTGACTCCCCAGTTCAGTGCCCAGCCCAGGCCTTTCAGAGATGCCATCGATGGGTCGTTGCACAACATATTGGGGTGGAAAATCCCATCCTGTTTTTGCAGGAGGAGACTCTTCTGCACCTCCTGGCATGGGGAGGCTGGGGATGGGCTCCTCGTGGTAGATGTGCCGGGTCCCACCCCAGCCAGGCTGGACACAGCCCTCGAGGTGTGGCCTCAGCAGTGCCCAGCACAGGGGACAATCACTGTCCTGGTCCTGCTGCCACCCCAGTGCTGGTACAAGCCAGACCAGGGTCCCTCCCACCCTGCCCACTGTGTTGGTGACCTGCCTTTCGCTTTCATCCCTGCAGCAACCCCAAAGTGCAGATTGAAGCCATCGAGGGGGGTGCCCTGCAGAAGCTCCTGGTTATCCTGGCCACGGAACAACCCCTGGCTGTCAGGAAGAAGGTGAGGAGTGGGGCTGCACCTCTGGGCAAAGCTGGGTTTGTGCTGAGCTCCTTGTAAACACCCTCAGGACATCGCTGACATCTGGAGAGTGCGGGACCCCCGCTGCTCCCCACGCTGGGTGGGCTTCACTCCCAGGGGTGCAGGAGGGGGGCCCTGGGTGCCAGACCACCCCAGCAGCACCGGCTGGCGCCCGCGCTCCCCTGGCTCTGTGGGTGTCCCCCCAGTGCCGGCAGTGGCACACACGGTGGCTCTGCCGGCCGTGGGGACAGGGAGCGGTGCCACAGCTCCTGGGGGGCACAGGCGAGGGTCCCCGTGGCAGCAGAGCCATCGCAGGCTGACACACACGGGAGCTGACGTCTGGAAGGAGCTAATTGCTGCAGCCAGCCCCGTGTCCTGCCTTTGGCAGAGGCTTTGGAGCAGGGAGCAGCACCAAGAGCCCCCAGCCAAATGTGCAGCGCTGTCCATCGGGCTGGGGGCTTCCTCGCCCCCTCCCTGCCTCTCCCCCTCTCTCCCTGCTGTATTCCCTGGAGCATGAGATCCCATTACCTCACTTCAGCGTGTGATGCCACCTCTGTAACACCACCTGGCTGCTCCCAAACCCCCAGCCCTGTTTTCCACAGGGACCTCCTGCATGAGGGGTCCAGCAGGGTGGGGGCGCCACTGGCTCTTCCATTCGTCTGTAACGAGCTCCCTAAAATATGTTCCCCTTTAACCCTGGTAAGGGTCCTCCAGCAAGTGGAAGGCACAGGAGAGGCTGTGGAACCCCGCTGCGTTTGGCCATGGATGTGAGGAGATCCCACGGGATGCTCCATGCTCAGAAACTCCTCCCAGGAGTGCCTGTGCCTCAACCCAGAGCTCCTCTTGGGGTGGGGAGGGATGGCTGGGCATGCAGGGCCTCTCACAGCATCGCTGTGAACCAGAGTAGTTCTTCCCAGCGAACCTGAGTGCATCGTGCTGGCAGCCCCTGGAGAGACGAGACGGGTGGGCTCAGTATTGTCCACGTTCACACACGGCTGTACGAGACCCTCCAAGGGCTGAACGCTCTTTTCCAGGAGGACAGAGGCTTTTCATTTCCAGTTCCTGAGCTGTGCGCAGTCTCCTGTGTCTCCAGCCTGGACCCCAAGGCCGGGCCGGTGCCCCAGCCCGTTCCTGCACGGGGCAGCAGCCCCGGGCTCCCGCTGCGGTGGTTCTTCCGCGCCGGTGCTCACAGCCGTGCACGGCAGCGAGGCCAAAAGTGCATTTCTCCCCTCCACCGTCCTTTGGCCTACGATTAAAAAGGGAGACGGCAGCATCTCAACTGCACCGGCGGCAACTCGGAGAATGGAAAATAGGAACAAATGGGACCGGGGAAGACATGGCTGTCAGCTCGGATCAGTCCGCGCGCAGCCCGGCCCCGTGTGCGAGGAGCCCGCCCGGCTCCTGGCAGGCGCCCAGATGAGCAGTGTGTCCCCTGCCCCGGGCGGGCCCGGCCGCCCCTGTGCCACCACGGCTGTCAGAGCCAGACAGTGTGACAGGCAGCGGGGCTGGGCTGGCCCCTAATTGCCTCCTCGGCTCCCAGCCAAGGCCCTGGGGCACCGGTGGGTGCTGGGCTCTGGCTGTTGGTGCATGGGGCTGCACCCTGACAGGGCCTGGGCTGGGTGCTGGGGGACATCGTGGCCTCGTCCTCTCACTGTGGAGGTGTGGGGACATCACCCCAGGCATCCAAATCCCCTCGCAGGGATCCGGCTCTGCTGAGTGCTGCTGGACACCCCTCACCCCATCCCGTGGTGGGGCTCTGTGCCTGGGTGGGGGCGAACAGGGAGAAGTGATGGCGCTGGGTCTGTCAGGCCCTCAGTGACAGCCCAGACTGGGGTTTGGATGGAAGTACCCAAGTTTGGGCAGCCTCACAGTGCTGGGGAGGATTGGGATTGCAAAGGGGACTGCTGGAGATGCCCCTCAGCCACAAGAGGTTGGGATGCATTCTCCGTGGAGCTCCGCACAGATGGGCTGGAGCGTGTTCCTGCTGTCCCCGCGCGGTGCCACGAAGAGGGGCTGTGCCACATGTGGCGTCCATGGCCGCCGTGCTGATTGTCCCCTCTCTCCGCCAGGCTCTCTTCGCCCTGTGCTCCATGCTGAGACACTTCCCCTATGCCCAGCAGCAGTTCCTCAAGCTGGGCGGCCTCCAGGTGCTCAGGAGCCTGTTCCGGCAGAAGGGCATGGAGACCCTCCGCGTCCGTGTGGTGACGCTGCTCTACGACCTCATCATGGAGAAGGTGAGAGCTGGGAGGGCACCTGGCCAGGCACTCCCCACCTCCACCCCCAAGCCCAGCCAGGCCTGAACATCCTCACAGGACGAGGATGAGGAGGAGCCAGCCCAGGGCCAGTGGGGATGAGTCCCCTGCAGCCCCTTGGCCAACACCACGCGAGTGCCTGGGGCAGCGCAGAGGAGCTGAAACCTTTGTTTGCCTTCAAGCCACTGCCACCATTTCCTCCCGGGGGTGTTTAAATAGCAGGACACCAAGGACACGAGTAGGGAATGCAGGCCCTGGCTGTGGTGTCCAGCCAAGGCCAGGGACAGGCCAGCACTGCCGTGTCCCTGCCTGCTGAGAGCCCTCTGCCTGCTGCACGTCCCTCGCTGGAGCCCAGCCTGCCACGTTCCGTGTTTTATTTTCAAATACCCTGGATTACTGCTGTAAATGTCAGTTTAAAGCCTGTCTTTCCTTGCCATGGGTTGTTGTTCAGTCTGTGCGTTTCCCTGACTCCAGAGAATGGGAATTAAATCCACTCTGGCTCAGTTTATGGCCAATTTGCCCTGCGGATTATGGCTGCTCTAATACCTGGGTTGCAGGCACGGCAGAGCAGCACCTCTCTGTTAAATCAGTTATTTTCCAGAAGACTTTGTAAAGGTGCAAATTATTTTAGCAGGTCTGAAATCTTATCAGGTGCTGACTCCAACATGATCCTGTCAGCTCCATGGGAAAGGAGCAGACGTGGGCATTTTGACTCAAACCATTCCCACTTGATCCTGCTGCCTCCTCCAGCAGCCCCATCTGCTCCTGGCTCTGGGGGTCTGGGGCAGGAACAGCCTGGCAGATCTCAGGTTTATGTTAAAACAATGATTTTTAGCTGCTCTTTGGATTGGGAATGCTGTACCCTGGCTGCTGGGGGCCTGCTCCGAGCTGGGGTGGCAGGTTTGGGATGTGCTGGGTGACTGTCAGACGGCTTGGTTTAGGATCAGAAACCACCCTGGCAGCTCTCAGTGCGAAACAGGAGTCACTGGGGCTCTGAACGGCTCCTCCTGCCACATTCCTTCCTTTTCACCCCAAATCCTGCCTGCAGTTCAGCAGGCAGCTCTCCTGGGGGACCACGAGAGGGGAGGTCTCCTTGGTGTTGTCCTTCCATGTCCCTGTCTGGGAATTCCATGCTGTCAACAGCTTCTCTACCACCTGAGCCCCAGAGGGCTCCCAGGGTGATGTGGGGGAGTTTCCCTTCCTCCCCTGGCCCCGGTGCTGCTCTGGGCTGGTCTCTCGCTCTGAGGGATCCAGGCCCCTGCAGAATTCTTCTGGACCAGGCTGGGAAGGGAAGGTGTGGCTGTGGCTGGAGGAGACTGAGATCCCCATCTCTGGGAGGAGCAGCACGGAGCCAAGTGATGATGTTCGTTAGGTGCTGCAGGCACCTGTCCAGCAGCAAAAAGCATCAGAACAGAGACTTTACAAGTCCTGCTGAGCTTCCTGCCCCTTCAGCCCCTCCCAGCTGTGTGACACAGAAACCCTCAGTCACGGGGAGTTTGCCAGGGTGGACAGCCAGCCCTTGTGGCCAAGGAGCCAGGACACAACCTCGGTCTGGTCTTCTGTGGCAAGTCCCCGTCCATGGCAGGTGGTACAGGACGTGCATCCTCCTCTACTGCGTCACCTCCTGGGAGCAGTTCCTCTCTGACAGGGACATTAATCTGTGTTCCACCACTTCCCACAGATGCTGCTGGAGGAGTCGCAGCACGGAGAGCAGATGGAGGAGAAAATGCAGCAGTACGGGCAGGTCAGGCTGGTGCCGGCGGTGGTGGAGCAGGGCTGGTGCGCCCTGGTGCCCAACCTGCTGGCCATGCCCGAGCACGACACCCGCGAGAAGGTGCTCAAGCTGGTGGGGGTCCTGGTGGCCTTCTGCAGGGAGCACTACCGGGGGGACCCCGCCCTGGGCACCGCCCTCAGCCTCCTGCGCAGCGAGTACGAGGAGCTGGCGGCCGAGGAGCAGAGGGAAGGGGACAAGGACGGCTACTTCAGGGAGCTCCTCGGCTCTATAAACACCATCATCCAGGAGCTGAGGTGAAACTGTGGGTTCAGTCCAATTCCAGGGAATTCAGGGTGACAGAGTGAGTTTGGATGGCACCGGTGTAGGTGCATTTTGGAATAAACTGCTGGACTAAACGAGATCCCAGCACTGTGTGCCAACAACTTTGTTATTAAAATACATTCGGGTGAGAGGCGTGTCTTGTTTTCATGGGATACTGCTGGGAAAATGGAGGTGTACTGTGGCCTGCCTGGCCTTGTCACTGTCTCACAGCTGGATTTAAGGTGGGGATTGTCTGACACCTCCTTAGGGGCTGAGCCAGGGAGAAAACCACCAGCAGCTCTCCCTGTCCAACCCCCAAAGCCAAAACCCCACTCGCTCTTCCTAAAAGTCTTAAACCTGACAAGTTTTTGAGCAGGGGCTCACTGGGCACACCTGTGCTGGCCCTGGCGATGGAGGGGTGCCCGTGGGCCTCCGAGGCAGCTCGGGAGGGAGCAGCTGGTGGCTCTTGGTCAGTGCCCCTCGGTGCCCAGCCCTGGGATGGCAGCAGGAAGTGCCTGTGTCCCCAGTGACCCACCCCGGGCTGTTTCCCGCACACAGGCACAGTGACACAGCCAAGGACGTGGAGCACTGAAAGGAGGCCAGAAAATGATAACAACTAACAATTTCCTGGCAGTGCTGCTCCTGAGGGACTCGGCACTGGCCGGGCACTCATGGGGCAAAGGCTGAGTGAGGTCCTGGGGCAGCGCTGGCGCTCAGGGACCCCACACTCACATCCTGTATCCCCCTGCCCAAAGGGCTCTGGGCTCTGCAGGGGGATCAGGAGCCCAAGGACAGGTGCCCAGAGGGGACCCCTGAGCTGTAGCCACCCCCTCTCTGCAGCTCCTGCAGGTCTCAGGGGTCATGTCCGAGCACTGGCAGTGCAGCTGGGCGGTGGCACGGGCAGGTGGTGACAGCCATGGACCCTTGGAGGGCACCAAGAGCTGTGCCATGAGCAGCCCAAAGAGGGGCATCCTTCCTCCGTGTGCATGGCCGTGTGTCCCCAGAGGGTGACAGAGAAGGGCAGGCGAGCCCTGGGCTGCTTTCCCCAGCCATAAATGCCAGCCCAGGCCGGTGTCCCCACTAATGACAGGTTTGTTCCCCAAATGGCGCTGCTGGTCCACAGCCCGGGGTAATGACGGGGCTGCTGTGGCTGCCTGGCCCTCCCCCGGCAGGGACAGGGACAGGGACAGGGACAGGGCCGAGCCAGTCCTGCCCCCAGCCTCTGTGCAGAGCCAGCCCCGCTGTGCTGGGAATCCCCCAAATTCCTGCAGCCTCCCCCAGGCATGGAGCAAGGCACGGCTGGAGGGGCCCCAGGGGTGGGGGGTCCTGGGGCAGATGGAGACTCTGGGTAGGGCTCACCGGACCCCCTCCCTCTGCAGGTCCAGGAGGTGGGATAGGCGCTTCCATCCTTAATTTTGGAGCTAACAGGGTCCCCCCACTCCTCCAGCTTCAGCAGGGGGTCAAGCATTAAGCACTGGAGTCACACAGGAGGCCAGGCCAGGAGCAGCTCCAGCTCCTTCCCCTTGCACCCCCAAGAACATCAGGAGGGTCGTGCTGGCTCAGCCTGAGCTCCACAAACCCTAGAACCCTTTAGGCAGGGTGGGGTTGGAGCAGAGCCCACGGGCTGTGTCTCCCCGGGGCACTGCCCAGCCTCCCCCAGCCGCAGCACAGGCAGGGCCTGAGCCTTCAGCACTGGAGCAGCTGATGGGCCTTAATGGATTTTTCCTTTTCTCACTCGTTTGTTGGGGTTTTGAACGCGCTCCCCGCGCTCTGTGCTCTCTCCTCAAATTGTGTGTTTGAGGTTTGGCTGCCGTGGCCTGGTTTGGACCCAGCACTCGTGTTAGCAAACACAGCTCGGGGTGCCCCGCTCCCCTCTCCTGTGCCCCCCGGGACCCCCTGACACATCCCAAAGGCTGGGAGAGCAGGGAGAGCTCGGAGTGGGAGAGGCGCTCGTTAACGGGCATTAAATGGGCATTAACTCGTGGCACGGAAACTTCACACACAATTAAAGCGGCATAAATTCAACGTGGCTCCATTCACCGTGGAATTGAATTAAGGGCACTTGAAATCTGGAATAAGACTATCTCCCGAGGATTTAATGTGGTTTCACTAATACACTTTAGAAGATAATGTGGGCTCATCTTCCTGGGATCCCTGCACTGCCAGGTCTGCCGGGCTCTGGCACGGCCTCAGCGGAGCTGCTGTCCCAACACTCTGCAAAAACCTCCCCAAATCTCTTCAAATCACTGCAAAATCTCCCCAAAACCTCTCCAGCAAGTACTCCGGTGTGTTTCAGGAGGTGCCTGAGGAGCTGGGGGGCAGGGAAATCCCACAGCCCCTCCCTGCCCAAAGCCACGATGGGTCCCCGCCGTCCCCAGTCCCCGCGGAGGGCTGGGAATTGGGACGGTGGGGTTCGGCTCCGCTCACCCTCGGGGGGAGGCGGCTGAAGCACCCCCGCAGCTCCCCCGAGCCGAGCATCGTCCTCCGGCAGCGACAGCGACGGCACGAGCCCTTCCCCAGCGCTTAATTACATGGAGCAGTAATTACTGTAATTCTCTTCAATTGGCTCCCTAATAAAGTCACAGCTTCGCTGGCGGCCGGACTCCCTCGCTGAGCCGCTGCCCCGGCGCCGCTTTCACACGCAGGGCTGGAACTCCCTGACACAGCGGGGTCGCTGCTTTTGGGGTTTTGAACTCCTGACCCAGCCGGGTCTTGGGCTGGTGCTGAACAACCTGGGGGCACCAGGGGCAGGGGCTGGAGCCGGCACTGACGGGGCTGGGTTCGCTCCGGGATGAGGAACTGCCCTGCCCTGCCCTGCCCCGCTCCATGCCGGGCTCGGGGCTCCCCTGCCCTCTCCATGCCCGGCTCGGGGCTCCCCTGCCCTGTCCATCCCCGGCTCGGGGCTCCCCTGCCCGTCCATCCCCGGCTCGGGGCTCCCTTGCCCCGCTCCATGCCCGGCTCGGGGCTCCCCTGTCCCCCTCCGGCCCCAGGATCCGCCGCTCCCCACCCCGGGGCCCATCGGCACCGAGGGCTGCAGGGTCCCCCTGGGCTGCAGAGCAGCAGCTCCGCTGTCACCACCACGTCCCCAGCTGCTGAACCCGGGGTTTAATGACACCAAATCCCCGCTGTGCTGTGGGGAGAGGCGTTTGCTCCCCCCGAGCCGCTGCACTCCTGAACAGAGCAATTAAATAAGTTACACCAATAATGGTTCAGCTCGATGCCCCTCTCCTCTCCAAACCCAAACACAATTCCCAGAGGAGCAATTCTTGGGTACAAAAGGAACGTGAGTTGAGGTTTTTTGGCCTGTCCCCATCGTGTTCCTGCTGCTCCTGCACCCCCTGGGGTTGTAGCTCTCTCCAGGGGAACCACATTTTAATTTCCTGCCGACTTGACGCTCAATGTTTGTAGTATAAATTAAACTAACATGTATTTAAAAGCTAAATACGTGTAAATTTCCCTGTACATCTTAATATGGGATAGTTTTTTAAAGCTTGTATTGGGGGGGAGGCATTGGATGTACTACCTGAACAGCCCAAGGAATGTCACCTTTAGGACAATACCAGGAGGAAAAAAAAAATCCCGATATTGTATAAATTCAGTTAATAATTATCTATAAAAGAAGACCTACAGCCTCTCGGTTAACCCTCAAATGGCAGTGGAGGAGCACAGCTCCCCCTCCGAACCTGTTTACACGTTAAGGGTCTGTGAAAATAGCCTATAATCCACTGTTTAATAGCTGTACTCAAGAGGCTAAAATGCTTGAAAACATAATACATTTGGCAAAAATATCCCAAAAACTATTTAGCTTAATTCCGATCAGCATTACAGTAACGTGACAGCAATAACCTTAATACAGTAAATTACGAGCTGATGGAGATAAGTAAAATTATAACATTTCAGTGCCAAGGCTCGGCTCTAAAATGGAGTTTAGACACTGACTCCAGCCCAGGCTTTTCCAGTTCGGTGGAGGGGGTACAGGAACAGGCACCGTGCAGGCACCACTCCCCTGCACCCGACCCGACTGGGACGTGTGAAACACACTGAAATTCGTAACATTTAAATAAGACAGCGAAATTATACCTTGTGGCTATAGTTATCACAAATCATGTACAGGCTAAATTGCAGCCTGAGCAAACACGATTTCCTGGGTGCCTCTGGAAGCCCACGGCGGGCTGCAGAGCAATTATGAGGAATGAGCACAAAGCTGATTTGCATCTGAATGGCGAGGGGGGGGCGAGGGGCGGGCTGGGCCCGCTCCATTCACAGCACCACAATGCACCAGCTGGGAAAAGCAACTTTATTAGTGTCCCGCAGCAAAATACATTAGTAATTTGTAAGCAGGCATTCCAATTCCCGTCCGCGGCACGCAGGAGTGACCGGCCGCCCGCACCGGGGGATGTTTCCGCAGGGCCTGGGAGCTCCCCCGGCAGCGGAGCCCCTCCGCAGGGACGAGTGCCAGGAGCACAAGGGAACCACCCAGAGGGCGCCGGGGCAGCCCAGGAACAGCAGCATCACAGCCCCAGGGCAGCACCGAGCCCAGCTCCGAACACGATCCTCAGCAAAGCCCAGCCCAGGCACGGGTGTGGCGTTTTTCCAGCTGTTTTCCAGTTGTGCTCACACAGTCGGTGCCTGCTGCATTTTCAAACTCCTCTGAGCTTGCTCCCTCTCCACCCCACAGCAGAGATACACTATCACATACAATACTTCCATTATTTTTTTTTTTGAGTAAAAAAAATCTGATTTTTCTCTCTTGATCACCATGATAAACTGAGTCTCTGAGTAGCATGATCCAGTATTAGTGTTAACCGTTAGTGTTACTGTAAAATCCTCTTTGGTTATAGAATATTTCGTTTAAAGCAAGATTATAAAAAACTGTTTCCAGCTAGAAATCCACCCCTGTAATCTAAAAGCCATCTAAATTACCACACTTCTGCAGGCTGAAGATACACTGATAGGACTTAGAAATTTGAGTATCTCCCCAGGTAATCTAAACAAAGTTATCAAAATTATATTAAGTAAATACATTTGGAGGAATAGTAAATTTTTGAAAAATCCTTAGGGTATTAAAAGTAGAGTTCTGGAAGTAGCAGTAGTGGGCTAGAGAAAAACACCCCCGAGAGCCAGAGCCCTCCTCTAGATACTCTCCATGGCCTTGAACTCGCTGAGGGCCTGCACGGGGTTCACGTGCTTCTTCTGGGATGCCCTCTTGATTTTAGTCTGGGTCTCGTCCTGTTTCTCCCTCTTGACCAGGGGTTTCTTCTCCGGAGCCTTCATCTTCCAGGAGACGGCCGGGAGGTTGAGGGAGGCCATGCCCTGGGACTTCTGGTACTTGGTGGACGCCACGTAGGAGGCCTTGACGGTCTGCACCACGGCGTTCATCAGGTTCTTGGCTGCCTGGATCAGGGACATGGCACTGTCCACCTGCAAGGGGCACACGCGGTTACACACACGGAACCCCCAAACACAGCGCTCCACCGAGGACACCGCGGGCCCGGCGGCAAAACCACGTGGAAACTGATTTACGGAACTGATTCGTATTTTGCCTTTGAAACCTGAGGCTCCCAGTTAGAGGCAGGATTTTTCTTTGGACGCTCGGCGGTTTCAATCCTGACTTGTGCCACCAACACAAAAGCAGGGTTTGCCCCCCTGTCTGCATTTTCCACATTAAAGGCAATGGGAACGATTTGTATTCTGCCCTTTGCTTTTGTGACTCAGCTTGAACAGTTGCTTATTCTCTAATGAAATTAATAAAGCTGTAGTAATATCTTAATCACTGATAATAAATATTTAAATCGCCCTAGAATACTAAGTTGTATTGGGAAGGAAGGAGCACAACTGCATCACCAGCCAGGCCTGGAGCCCTTTCCCAGCTGGTTCCTGATTTACAAGAGCATCAAAACAAGGAAAAACATGAATTTGTCAAAGCTGTAGGGCACAGCGGGGACAAAGAGCTGAGACCAGGGCTGGGTGGAAGAGAGAGGGGAGGAGCACTGTGGTGACCTCAGCTGGGACCCCCTTCTCCAGGGACCAGTGTCCTGCTCTGGGTGGGACCCCCGGCTTGTCAAGGCCGAATGGTCTAGGACAGGTTTGATCTGGGGCAGGGTTTGGCCTGAGACAGGGTTTAGCCTGGGACAGGGTTTGGTCCTGGGCAGGGTTTGGTCCTGGGACAGGGTTTAGCCTGGGACAGGGTTTCGCCTGGGACAGGGTTTGGTCTGGGACAGGGTTTGGTCCAGAGCAGGGTTTGGTCTGGGACAGGGTTTGGTCCAGGGCAGGGTTTGGTCCGGGGCAGGGTTTGGTCCAGGGCAGGGTTTGGTCTGGGACAGGGTTTGGTCAGGGACAGGGTTTGGTCAGGGACAGGGTTTGGTCCTGGGACAGGGGTTCAGCTCCTCTGCTGAGCTTCCACAGGAACTCAGCTGCCTCTACAAACTTAAACCCTGCTGTTACAGACCTCTGAGGAAGTTCTGGGGGAAAGCTCGAAGCCATAGCTCTGGCAAACCCCTGTGCTCTGCCCTCCTCCTCAGCAGCCTGGAAACCACTGCCCTGGAGTGTTTCCACGAATCCTCACAGCAGGGGGAATCATGAAACGCCAGGAGAGCAGGGAGGTGCTTTCCTGAACGAACTGTCAGGCTGTGAAGGTGCCAGCTGTGCCCGCCCGGGCCGTGGCTCTGCTCTCACAGCACTCTGGAGCACGGGCAGGGCGTTAACACTGGACAGAATCTTCCTTTCAGACAGGTGAAGTCTCTGGACTGGCTGAGGTCTTCATCTGATTATCCCATGGAGCTCAACACTGCTGCTGGCAACCCTCAGCCGCAGCGGGCAGGCTCGAGGAGAAGGGATAAAACCAGGAGACCAGACTGCAGATGCCAGGCTGTTCTGTCACTAATTGATGGCAGAGGAGATGTAAATCCTGGCGACACTGAGGAACTCCAGTGAAGCCCTGCAGTACGTATTGCTGCACAGGAACACATCTCCTGCTCCGACAGCACGGTGCCTTCAGCCTCCCAGCTCCCAGGGCACGGAGCAGCAGCACACAGCACGTCCCACCACAGCCCCTGGGGCGGCTCTGGGGGCTGGAAAGGGAGCAGGGAGGGCTGGAAAGGGAGCAGGGAGGGCTGGCAGCAGCAGGAGGGCCAGCACAGCCCCATCACCCCCAGATGGGCTCAGCTCCTGCAGGGATATCTATTGCTGACCTGCTGCTGACCCAAAGCTCTCCTTCCACAGCTCTCCTTGTTTTTTGGTGGAAACCTGTGCTGGTAAGTTTAAGCAACTTAAGTATTAAACAGGGTTTCACTGGAAAATACCAGTGGCACAGGGTGCCCAGAGGAGCTGTGGCTGCCCCTGGATCCCTGGCAGTGCCCAAGGCCAGGCTGGATGGGGATTGGAGCACCTTGGGATAATGGGAGGTGTCCCTGCCCATGGCACGGGGTGGCATGGGATGGGCTTTAAGGTCCCTTCCAACCCAAACTGTTCCACGATTCTGTGGTATCAGAATGGCAGAATGTGGGAAGTTTTTCCCATTTGCTGGTAAGGATTCAGGGAGCAATACTGGACTCTCAGCCAGTTCTGTCCCTTCTTCCCACCGCCTTCCTCAGTCCTGACACGGCTGGGCAAAAGCACCAGTGACCAAATGTGTCTGTGCAGGGCAAGGAAGGGTATGCCAGAAGAAATTAAGGATTTAGCTCCCCTTCCCTCCCCCAAATATCTGTCACACAGAATCCTCTTAGGAGGAAACATTTCATGAACTACAGTGAAAAAAATTATTTGCAAAGTAATGGCTGGAATAAGGAAGCAGGCTGGCCTGGGGCAGCTTCCAGCTGTCAGAAACCAGAGCAGCCACTAAAAATCCCTGCACTCTTCAGGGCACAGCTATCCTGAAATATTAACATCTCTGGAGCACTGCAGGACCCCAGCGTGTTCCAAGGCTGTGCAGAGACGTGGGGCAGGTTTAGCTGTGCTGATAAAGTGATTTAACCTCACTAAGAGTGAAAAGCAGTCTGGAAAACAGATTACACAGAGGTGAAGTGAATCTGTCTACAAACACTGTTGAGTAAGGAAATGTGAAGTCTGTATTTTCACAGCAAGCGTTCCTCCCCAGAACAACGAGGCAGCAACACAAACTCTGCATACATTAAAACTCGGAACGCTCCAGCATCTCCTGGCTGTATTCTGTGGTGTTTAACATAAAAGCTCAGCTTGGAAGAACCGTCCCCTGTGGGGGCAAAGCCGCCTGAGGCAGGCGTGTGCCATACGTACCCCGGAGACGACGAGCTCCCCGCCCAGGTTCTGCACCTCGGCCTTCACCTTGCTGCAGATGTTGAGCTGGTGGCAGTAGAGCGCGATGCGCTGCAGGTAGGCCAGCAGGTCCTGCTTGCACGCCGAGTCCGGGCACTGCGGGGCAACACAGGGCACAGTCTGGCTCTGCAGCACCACGGCTGGGCCAGGAGCCAGGGGGACAGAGCAGGCACCTCCCCCTGAGCGCTGCCCTCCCAGCGGAGCGCTGGGGTCTGAGGCAGCTGAGCAGCATGAAAGGATCTAAAACCCAGGAGCCATGAACAGGGGCTGCTGGGCTCCTTCCAGCTGCCCTTCAGCAGCCCTCCCAGGGAGGAGGAAGAGGAAGAACAGGAAGAAACAGAAGGAAGAGGAGGAGGAAGAGAAGAAGGACTATTTACCCTTCCCAGAGCTGGTTTGTCAGCTGTGAAAGGTCCCTCCTGTACTGCACAGGACACAGCAGCGATGGTTTGACACCCAAGATCTGCAACTAGCAGATGTTACCAATTCCTCCCTCAATGCTCAATCTTAAGTATTCCAAGCTCGGAAACGATAAACCCGACAGCTACTCAATTACATGCAGCAAACACAGATTTTCCTGACTTCTGCTCCCGTTTCATAGCAGTGGGGAAAGCAGGTTCCTCACCAGGCACAAAATGACATTTTTAAGGTGCCTGCTGCACCACTCATCCGTAAGATGAAGGTAACTTCTTCAGCTTTGCACAAAAGGCTCTGCAGGAGTCTCTCTGTGGGGGCTGCTGTGCAGTTTGGGAAGGTGGCATTTTCTGGGCAGAACCGAGGGGCCACCCCTGGCTGTGCTGAGCAGTGAGGTGATGGATGAGCCATGCATGAGCCAGGCTCAGGCTGGATTTCCAGAGCAGAGGGGCAGCCACAGCCCAGAGCAGGCTCTGGAAGACAGAAGGGCTGTGGGAAGGGTTCTGCTGCCCACGCCAGCCCTGCAGCCCCTTTAGGAGCAGCAGCGATGGGGTGCCAGCAGCAGGACCCCATGGGCCACCTCAGCCCAGGGGCACCCACGGCTGCCTGGGGATGAGTGAATAAAGCAGCTGGCACACGCTCACCTCCACAGCCCCTCTACCCACCAGGCACTGGTGCTGCTGCTGAACCACCCCAGTGGCACCCGTGCCACACTCCTGTCCCTGTGCCCAGTGCCACGCCCGGCGTGGGCACGAAACAGCTCCTGGCTGGGCAACACCCGGGCAAGCTGTGACCTCCACACGTCACTGGTGGGACTGCAGGCAGTGTCCAAGAGACCCCAGCCCGGGTGTGCTCCTGATGGCAGGACTGCAGCAGGGCTGGGGGGGATGCCAGCCCTGCAGGCCGTGCCCTGGGGCCGCAGGGGAGGAGCCCTCACTGCTGCAGGAGCATTTCTGGCCAGAGCAGGGGATGAGAGCTGGGGGTTCACACACACACACAACACCTACAGCTTCACATCCATGTGATTTACATCACGCTGTGTCACACCCCCTGTTGCTGAAGCCCTGCTCTGAACCCCAGAGAAGCATCACTTGTACCCCACAGAGAGCTCCTGCTCTTTGTTCCACTGAAATGGCCACTCATCACCTCACCTTCCCACCCAGCACCCACAGGCCTCCTGGACAAAACCACCATCAGACTCCCCCTGCTCCTTGTTTTCTGCTCGAAGGCAGGCTGCCCTGTAGCCAGCGTTATTGCAGCTGCAGCAGTGGCATTCACCTGGCATCACCCAGGGACAGGACTACAGGCACACCCTGCAGGGATCTCCAGCCTTCCGGACAGCTGCACCCCATCCAGAGTGATTTAAGAGCTCTTTTTCACACACCCCTGTTCCCAGCAAAATCCCATTTCACCTCAGACCCTGATCCTGTGCAATGGACCATCTGATGAAGATTCGTAATGGACATGGCATGACTGGAAGATTAATCTTCAATGTGGCACCACTTCATTACTTAATGCTCCACTCCAGCTGAGGGTTGTTGCTTTGGCCACGCAGCTTCTCCTCCCCTTTCAGGGCAAGATAAAATCTCCTCCTGGCTGTGAGCAGCAGCTCTCAGCCCTAATTCTTCCTGCAGACCTTCTCTCCTTAGCTACGAAATGGAAGCAGGAACTCTCTTCCCTGGATGAAAGAGGCACCAGAGCAGATCGTGGTGCACACACAGGGATGTGCAAACAGGGTCCCACTCACACGGAGCACTTCCTTCCCACAGCAGCACCTGATCTGCCAGAACAGGCATTTCCCTCTGCAGTGAAGGTGACTGCAGCTAACACACACATTTGGTTTTTTCCGGGGCCAGAACAAGTGGGTTTTGTAAGGCAAAGTGGTCTCTGTGCTGAGCAGAGGTGACTCAGGTGCTGCAGTGATGTGCACAGAGCTCTCACACACACAGGGGCACTGCACTGGGAGACCTGCATGGCTTTATGGGCACCTGACCCCACCAAGACACATAAAAGCACCTTCTTAGTCCCAAGGAAAATGATGGAACACCCAAAGTAATTGCAGCTCTCAACGTGGGCACGCGGCTTCCATCAGTGCAGTGAAGCCCTGCCTAACGAAGCAGCAAAGCCTGCAGGTTAATTTTTTAAGCTAATCAATATTAGTCAGCAGTACAAGATGTTTTAGAGCAAGTCCACAAAAAGCCCTGGCCAAAGAGCTAATGAAAAGCTCGAATTACCATTTTGGAAACTGCTCTCCATCTCCCAAAGAGCTCATCTAACACAGCGAGCGAGCAGCACAGCAGTGGAGGGGCCTGAGGGCTGACAAATGCCCAGCACAGCACGTCAGGGGGATGGCTCAACAATTCCAGCTGCTCTGTGGGGCTGTGGAGACCCTTCAAGGAAAGACTCTCCAGGCAGGAGGCTGCTGCATGATCACCAACAGCTGAGGAAGGCAGCAGAACCTTCGTGGAACAGGAATCATCAGTGGGTTGTGTACATCGATATGATGGGAGCTGGAAACCCACATCCTCTCCTGTGCGTGCTATTTCTGCGGGCAGAATCGAGGGCTCAGCTCAAAGACAGATGAGGTTTAAATGGAGATGTAACACAAGATAAAAAAGAGCATCAACAAAAGGCACTGCGGGTGCCTGCAGGAGCCTTGTCCTTTCCTAGGCAGGAGCACTCGGATAAAAATCAAAAAACCCAAAAGGCAACAATGTGAACACTGATCAAGAATGATGACATTATTGTATTAACCCACAGCCACAAGCCCCATCTGCAGAGCTGCCACGGGAGGATTCCCACAGCACAGCTCAGCAGGGAGTGCAGTGGAGATGGAAATGAACACGCTGGGGGACACCCCACCTTCCCAAACCCCCCAAACTGAGCTGCTGCCACAGACTCTGGGAAGGTTATTGGCAAAAGCTAAGCTGGCTGCTCCAGGTCAAATCCAGGCTCCGTCCTGGACACAGCAAACACCTCCCACATTTGCTTCCTGCTGCCCCAGCTGAGCCTGCAGAGAAGCAGAATCATCCTTTTCTCTCTTTTTGCAAAGAAAAGGGGCAGGGGAAGACAGCAGAGCCCTGGTGGTGTGTGCTCACGGAGACAGCCCACCCCCAGAGGCTGCAGGGCAGAGCCAGCAACCACAGAGCTCCTTCCTCCCTCTGCCTCTGCCTTTGGGAATGGACCCGGCTGCACCAGGAATTCCCAGCAAATGCCCCCCAGCCCTGGGTGCCAGCTGGGCCTGCAGGAGCTGCCAGCAGCTGTTTTGGGGAGGAAGGGCACTGACCATGTGTGCCAGCAGCTGCCACCAGCACAGCCACCAGCCTGTGCCCAGGGTCCCCACCCCAGCCCCCCCAGACAGGGACCAGTCTCCCCAGCAAGAGGCTGCTGGAGCCTTTTACTGGCAAGTGGGGCAACCCCTCCCCTCACTCCAGCTCCTTCTCACTGGATGATCAGAACTGATGTAACCTCAGCCTCCCACTGCTACGAAAGGGAAAAAGGAACGGAAATTTCCTTCGGCTTCGTAGGTGTTTTGACATTGAAAAAATAAATAATAGAGACCCTTGTCTTGCTGCGAATCATTGTCATTTGTGTTGTGCTCGTAACTGCTCCGTATTCCCCTATTCCCAGCAAGCAGCAGCTGCTGGGAGTGAGGGATGGACACCTCGGGGAGAAGCTGCGGCTGAGGGCAGGACTCTTCCCCACAGACACGGGGCTCCTGGGATGGCAGCTCCTGCGTTTCACAGGAATGTGCTGCAGAAGGGCCCCACGGCAGAGCTGGGAGCTGCTGCCACACTGGCACGAGGGCTCAGGGCTGCGGTGTCACCCAGCACACGGGACACAGGACACAGAGCCCCCTGTGCTCCCGGCCAGGAGCAGGGACAGAGGCATCCGTGCTCGGAGCTGTCCCTGCTCTGTAGCTGTCACTCTGCTCCACATTAACACGTTTCTAAAGAGTATGGAAGCACATCTAATGAAATATGCAGGCTCAAAGTATTAGCAGAGTATGGAGTCAGGAAAAAGCTATATTCTTGTCAAAATGACTAACTGTACAGTGCTGCTCCTATTTATCCTCAAACATGTGCTTAATCTGTTACATTTTTAAGGACCTTACTGCTACTAAAAGGAGCCATTTAGTTTTCTTTTATATTTCGAAATGGCTTGGTACAGAAAACCATATACCAACTTTGCATAAAACATGTGAATTTACAAAAAAAAAAAAAGAGAAGAAAAGCATTGTAAACCTTCAGCCCAAGCTCCCCTGAGACCTCGAACACAAACTGCTCCTTGCTTCATTTACCTACATCAGCAGCACACCTGGTTCCTGCAGAAACAAGGCTGTCAAAGGGCTGTAGCAAGGAGACCCATTCGAAAAAACACTTCTCAAATTTATCTCCCCATTGAACATTTCTTACTGCATCATTAAGAGAGGAGGGTGCAGACAAGCAGCTCTGGATGCAACATTAAGAGAGAGTCCTGCACTGCAGTGATTTACTTCCAAAGCAACACGGGTTCAGTTAGAACCTTACACTACAAATTTCCATGCTGCAAAGGCCTGGAAAGCAAGTGACAACTGGAGAAAACAGAGTTTAGTCCACGATCTCAGACTTAACCTCCCTGCATTTCAGAGTCTCCCCTGAAGGTGGAATATTATTGCTAATGTTGATGTTTCCCTGCTATTTGGGTGTGGGCTGAGGCCAAAGGTGCTCCTGCTTGGCCCAGTTTCTAAGTGGCTCAGGACAGGCATTGCATAAATAAATCTCTGAGCTGGCCATGCTCGTTCAGTCCTGTAAGAATTCCTTCCAAATACTGGGACAGCACAGCCACGCTCGGGTCACTGCAGGCCCTGCTCCAAATCTTCACCAGCTCTGACTGGACAGTGCAAAATCCACCAGAGAGCTTTGACAACCTCCCCACTCAGTCCGTGGGGCATCTGAAAATTGTTAAGACTAAAAAGCTGCCTCAAAACCAGTATTAAAGGTTGTGCAATAGGCCAGGTGCAGTTGTGCAGGCGGTGTCCCTGCAGTCTGTGCTTTGGGAAGCACCAGGAGTGCTCTGGGTGTGACGTGAGGCCAGCCTGGCTCCTGCTCAGCGCTGGCACTGCCCTGGCTCTACGTGACCTGGAGCAGGGCTGGCACAAAATGCCAGGTGCCTGACTCCAGCCAAGGAGCTGCTGTGGCACTGCTGGCCACGCTCAGCCGTGACACAGCTCAGGGAGGCAGGAGAGCAGCAGCAAAGAACAGAATTTTCTAGCAGCAGCTCTGGAAAATCAGTTAAGACTCCCCAAAACCAAGCACATTTTCATCTGTTCATCATGCCTGCAGCAGTAAAAGATCTGCTGCTGCTCCTTGGTGCTGGAGGCTCGTGGCACTGTGACTTACGTGGTCAGCAATGGTCCGGCCCAGCTTGTCCATCCTTGACCCGGCCTCTGCGATCTTCTTGGCTGCACTAATCACATCTGACGTGTTCTTCAGTGGACCTTTGCCCCTGCAAAACAGAGCAGAGGCTCCCTCCTAGCACCAGCAAATGCCAGCAGTGAGTTCTGTGTCCCTTTTCTCGTTCTGTTCCACACAGTGCTGGCAGTGACTCCCCACCCAAAGGGCAGGAACAGGCACGAGCAGCCATTACAGCACCTTCCTTTTCAGGAGTTACCCCCTTTCTGCTCTTCCTCACATTTAGCTTAAATCTAGGAATAAAAACATCTTAAATTTTACTGCTTTGAGCAACTTAATGATGATAAGAGATAACATTTTAGAAGACGGATTTGCAATTTTTATGGAATGGAACATGAAGTTTAAAACATAGCGTTATAAAAAATCTAGTAAATTAATTTCAAAAGGCATCAAAAACTCTCTTTTTTCTCTGCAAATAACTGCACTAGGAACTATTTCTGCAGCATGGCAATATTGAGAAGCCCATAGAATTTAATGCTGTAAAGAGCTGAGCAAATATATATATATATATATTCCTGGGGACAAGAATCACCCTTAAGAAAGAAAGAAAGAGAGACAGGCAGTAACTGCTGTGTATCTGCAGATCAATTTAAACAGTTATTACCACCCAGCCACTGCACAATAATGCATCTCCCCAGTTAATATGCAGCTGGAACAGGGCACCATTTAAAGGAAATTATAAGAAGTGAGACTCTTAGGAGAACTGGCACCGTGTCTCGTTGAAAGCCCAGCAGCCCAGGCAGCTCGGAGTGAGCACAAATGAAAAAGCCTCACCTGGTGAAGTCTGTCATTTCCATCATAATCATGCACATCTGTTTGGCCAGGACAATGATGTCATTGCCGCTGTCGTCCCATTTTGACACTTCAGCATCCAATTTACTCTTTTCCTCCTGGAAGCTGGCGACCTGCTCAGCAATCTTGGCTTTCTGCTCTTGAGGGAGCTGAGCCATGATAGCCTGGAAGAGAAGAGTTTTCTCACATGGCCTCCTGCTGCCTTGTCGAGGCTTTTTGGAACATTTCACTAATAACCAATTTCAGTCATGTAGATGGGGGATAAAACTTTAATAGCAGTCCTCTACCTAGAGGCTTTACAGAGCCATTTGCTTCCATGTTGAATCAAAGTTTATACTCTTTTTTTAAGAAAAAGTACCCAGAAAGGCAAGCTGACACTTAAAATATGGGCTTTTGCATGATAAAGCTGTTGAGACTCCAAACAAATTTGCCACATATTACCATCCCTCAGAATAAAACTGCATGAAGAAGGAGGACTTGTCTTTTAGAGAAAATTTCAACGCTTTAAAATTAAGTTCCACTTGGGTATTGAGGATAATAAGAAATATTACCAGTCTCTTCCCTGCAAAAAGCTAGCTGTACTCTCTTGAAACATGTCTGCTGAGGAAAGAGTAAGTGAAAATAAAGAGTGTGTGCTTACTCCCAAATAAAATCTCTCAGACTGGGTTTACAGCCTGTGTAAGGCTCCATGGCCTCGCCTTCATAAATACTGGGAGCACAGATGCCTCCAGGAGCAGGCAAAAAGGAGCCTTTGGTACTAAAACTCCTCTGGCAGCAGCTGTGCTAAGAGGTAAATGAGCGATGTCTGCATTTAAATACAAGGGGGCGAGGGTCCAGGCACAGAAAGTGCTTGTGCAAGGGAGGGCAGCATAAAAATACTCCCAGTTAGTGGAATCCCCAAGCCAGCGTGGCAGAAGTTTGATAAATAAGGTCTGGCTACTTCTTGCCTGGCAGGAAGAGCCTCCACAAAAAATCTGCCGTGGCACTTTCCCAGGAGTGTAAATTGTTATCGATCCACAGGGGCCGTGTCAAATAAAAGCAATAGGTAAGGCCTGCTTTTCCTTCAGTGCACTGATTTTAGGGTTTCACCTCTTAATGATTATATATTGCCTATCAGTGCTTTCATTTTTGAGTCACAGGAAATGCAGTTAGTTGAAATGATTTCATTTCTGAGTTCCTCTCAACGTTGTCTTGATAAATGCTCAGTGAGCAAACACACACCAGCACGTGTGTGAGGAGACATTTTGTGCAGATTTTTTGCTGGTAAAGTTAGTGTTTGTCTGTTGAAAATAACATTAATCCAGTGGAATGACCTGCCCTGTACCTCCCTGCAGAAGCTCACCCGACTGCAATGTCTGTGATATCAAAATGTGACGTAGTTTGTTGGTACTGAAAGGATTTTGATCTCTCAGAACACCCAAAATAAAACACAGACGTTGCTCACATCCACCAGCCCAACTGCATTTCACCCAACCTCCTCTTCAGAAGAATGCTGGAAACAACGAATGCCAATTTTCTGACCCAGCATTTTTATTACCACCCCCCCAAAATTTAACCTGGGTTTTCAAAGCAAGCTGAAGTGTTTCCTGAAGGCAGGTCCCACTTCCATAATGCTCAGGTTTCTGCCTTACCCTTGCACTCTGGCCAGCAATGAGCTGATCATCCTCAGTCTGGATACTGGTTCTGCTCCGGACATCGAAATCCTCGGTCTCAAAGTCAGAGTCATCCAGCTCTTCAGGAGTCTGAGGAAAAAGCGGTCAGTCAGAGTCAAACTACAGATTTCATGGCTCTGAAAACCAGCAAGAACATCGTTTTTCAAGCAGAGGGAATGGAAATCAGTGGAGGTAAGAATTCTTCCATGTCTTCAGCGAAAAGGTAAATACAGGGACTGTATCCAGCTCTGAACACGTGTGATTTTACGTGCTTGACTGCTCCTGTTAAACACCGTGGGGATCCCCAGAACCACACAGCAGTAACGAAACAGCTGAGATTTGTCAGGACATTAATGCACTCAGCATCTAAAAGACAGAAAGAAGTTCCTGCGAAACGAACAGCGCTTTTGCAACGTGATTAAATGTAAAAGCTTCACTCGAGAGTCTGAAGCTGGAATTACACACAGCTCTAAGGGCTGGTTCAGGAGCACAGACAGTGTCTTCAGCACAATTATGAATCAAAGCATTGACTAAATTAACAACAGATAAAATATCTCAAAATTTATCCTTATCCCTCAGGAAAAGCTGGAAAATTTTAGCTAGTAAGGGCCAGCTTTTATGCTGTAGGCTAAACACATCTGACCTAGTTCCTGCTTGCCTAGGATTTATTTTTGCTACTGCCAGTCTGTAGCTGGCAAACTTTTTATAAAGCTTATCAAGTTTAAACAGCATGTTTGTCAAAATACTACATCTCTGCTAAAGCAGCACTTCACGATGATTCTCCAGAGCTGGGTCAACAAAGAACTTCACCGATAAATGCAATAAATTGTGATTAACAGATAAGATGCAAATAAAGTCCCCGTTCTTCAGATTTCTTTGCTATGATTTGAATTTCACAGGCTTGTCTTCCAATACAGACACTTTGTGATACAGTGAAAATAGAGATGGACGTGCAAAATAGTTGCCAAAAAGCAAAGGTGAGTGGGATGACAATCAAAACTTTGGGTATTCCAGCCTCCTCTGCAGGCCCTGGAGAACAGGGTATATCCCCAAAATCAGCAAGGGACACACACTGAGAAGCAGCTCAGTGTATCAATATTTAGAAAATGAAAATCCATAAAGAAAACAGTTCTGGTGCATGTTTACAGACTGTCTGTGACTCTCCTCTGCCCATCCCTCCCAAAGCCCAGGCACACGCAAAGTGTAACTCTGCCTTTCAAGCGCCACCGAGGGCAGAAACTCCTCTGGGGTGACGAGCCTGGGCAGCAGGGAGCGGGGAGGAGCTTCTCTTCAATAAATACAGATATAGTGAGATGGTCATTTTGAAAATCCCCTGCAAAAACACAGAAATGAGGTGTTGCAGTGGCTTTTCCTGCTGGCCCCTGTAAAGAACAAGAGCCCCTGGACAAAGCTGAAGTGACTGAGCCCCTGTGAGTGGGGCTGCCCGGAGAACCCTGGGATCTCCATTCGGATGGCTCTTTTATTCCAAAATAAACCCTCTGGACGACAAGTGCTAGCATTTTAACTTCTTTCTAGGTGGCTGCCGTGCCGCCAGGGAGCTGCTGTTGGCTGCTGGCAGTGGAGCTGTGGCTCCCTGGCACCGGAGCGTGGCTCGGGGAAACGCCAGCGTTCCTGGCACTGCCAGCCCGGGTAATTGCTGCCCACTGGGATTGGCAGGGAGCTCCCTGCCCTGAATAACAAGGGCTTCAGCAGGGGGGGAATCACGTCCGTTTGTCTGCATAGCAGGAAGGCTTTGATATCTTCATCTAACGCTGGCTGTCTAGAAATCCTGAGCTTGTCTGACAAAAAGTCCATGGGGAGCACAGATGTGGTTGTCAGCTTTTCTCCCGGTTTCTCATCTGGTCCTTTGCTTTAAGCAGCAAACATGGAAGGTGCTGTTGCAATGGTTGCTGTAATCTCCTATCTTCTGGGGCTGTACATCCTTGATTTACTGACCACCAAACTGCATCTGCCATGCTCACCACTCGGAAAGACCAGGGCAGTTTCTCACAGTCAAAGGAATACAAGGAAAAGAAGGAAAATGGAATAAAACCCCTATATTTGTCTTTGCTGTGTCTGGCTCCTGCCCATTTCTGCCCCACTAAGATCCAAGAAATGGGCCCATGGATGAGCTTCAACCAGAACTTCCTTTTCTGCATCCCTTCGACCAACTGCAGGAGCCCTTCTGCGCCTGACCTGCCAGAAATTAGGGCTTCCAAGTCACACCCACAGCAAGCACACAGGAGACAAGGCCTGTGAGAGCTGCCCCTGTTTACCCAGGTTAGCCAATTAACAAATTACACGCTCTAGGAACAACAGACCAAACTCATCTCAGCTTCCTTTTGACTAACTAACATTAATTCTCAAAATGTACTTAATGAAGAGCCATTACGTTTTATTTCTAAGCTCTCAAACCATCAACAAGCATCTAAAGTTCGGAATTAATTTGCTGTTGTTAGCTGAAAGGTCACTGATTTTAGCACATTAACGAGCCAGGCATTACTATGAGATTACAAAAGATGCGTGAAGGGTATTTAGCATCACAGCTCGGGCCATCATCGATGCTCAGATCCGGCTAATGGATCTGATTCCAAAGGTACTGCTCAAGTGCTCCACAGCGATTAGCACATTCTAAGACTCGGAATGTTAACGGGAGCTAAATGAAAATCTTCTGCTGCCCGCTCTCCATTATCCTGATGGCTGTCGGTTCGGCAGAGGCAGGGGAAGCTGTCGGGGGAAGTTGTGCTCACCCGGATCATCAGCACGGCTTTCCTGATGTCCCGGATGCCGTCGTACACCAGCCGGGAGGCGTCGATGAACTCGTTCTCATCCATGGGCTGGGCAGGGTCGGAGCTCAGCGCTTCCACCGCAGCTTCCACTTGCTCCGTGAAGCGCGGCATGACTGAACGCAGAGCACAAAGCAGTCAGAACCACCCCAGAGCCACTCTCTGCTTCCCACTCCCGCAACAGTCCCCAGTGCCTTGCTCTCAGCTATCCTGGAAGCTGTGCTCTCCTTCCACTGAAATCACAGCGTTTGGTACAGGAGCTGAAGTCTTAATCCACCTCCTTTCTGGTTATGCTGCTGCTGTTCGGTGTTTTCCCCTTGGACAGTGAAAAGTTCATCACGCCCTTCTAGGGGACAAGGAGAAAACACCTGGGGAAGCCCTTAGAAACTGTGGGATAAAATATTAATTGTTTGCTTGATGTTCCCTGCAGATGTACATCATTTTTGGGGGGGGGAAAAAATCATACTGCCATGAGGAAGCTCAAGTTTAAGAAGCACTGGAAGGGGCCAGGTTGCACTGCTGCATTTCAGTGACTCATGGTGCCCCAGGAAGAACACGCCAGAACCAGTTAGAGTCTGCTGTTTCTTCAGTGTCACCCTTGATTCTTCATCAAAGTAATTAAAGCAAAACCAACAATCAGTGGCTGGCACTGAAGCAGCCAGAATCACCCCTTACCCTTACGGATGACACCAGGTAGTTCAGGGAACACCCTGATTTGGTGTTTATGTGTGGGGCACTACAACCTACAATGCTCTTTCCACACTTGTAAAGATACTTTACAAAATTTACCCTAAGTACTACCCCGAATTTATTCTGCTGGGGGAATGGGATCTTCCTTCTGGACCCTGGTGCAATGCTCCAAGATGAGCACAGCACAACTTCCAAGCCTTCACTCACGTCTGGGACTCATTCCTGGTGTTTTTGCTTGCCACAGCCCAGTCCACGACAGCGAGCACACTCGGGGATGCCTCGTGCACCGCTGAGCTTGGAGCCAGGCAACACAGCAAAATCACACTTCTCACTGTGCAACAGCTTTGCAAACAACTCCCACTGATCTGCACTCCAGCAAATGGAGTCTAACACATTTCACAGGTACACGGGCACCCAGCTGCCCACAAGCCTTCAAGCAACAGGAACTCAGGGCTCCTGGCAGTAAGCGACCCTTACCTGTGTTGGACAGCAGCTTGGTTGCTTCCAGCACCTTCTCGGTGTAGACGCCGGGTTCGTAGTTGTCCATCTCCGAGGTGACCACGTGAATGACCCGGGCGGCGCGGCCCCGGATCGCGCCGGCCGTGCGGTCTAAGCCATCCACGTCTTTTTCTTGGAGAGCGATGACGCATTTGTTCACATCCTCTAAAATGTGATTCTCTGGCGGTGAAAGAAGGAGGATTTAGATGGTAATGTCTTCTTCTCCGTCGCAGTCATCAGCATGGCAATTGCTCAGGGTGGGACCTGCTCTACAAAAGCTCCGTGGAGATGCTGTCAGGCATTAATTTGAAGGTCACTACAACCAGCAAAGAGCTGCCCTTCCACAGGAGGTGTCAAAAAGCCATCAGTCCATCCACCAACTGGCCTCCACACGTCCTGTCCCTGTTCGTACTCGATTTTACCAACAGGAAAGCTGAGTTCTGCTGAGTTCTCCCCTGGTTTCTTTCCATGTTCCTGCCCTGGACTGCCCGAGCCCTTATCCCAGATACCTGCAAACCACTCCCCTGCCATGGCACGTGGGGCGATGGGCACCTCCCCAGCACCACACCTACTCCCCCCAGCACTCCAGCACACACTTGGTGCACGTTTCCAGCTTCCTCCAGAGTGTTCTCCTACAGCCACACACATTCCATCAGAGCACATTACACTGTCAGTCGCCCGTTCCCATCTGAGACACATAATGTATGCAGTGAATAATGTGGAAAGCATTCCAGCCACACAGCACTCGCTGACTGCTCGGAAAACTGAACAAAATAAAGGCAAGACCTCTGTTTGCAGTTTGCTTTTTAAATATACATTTTCTGGTTTTGTAAAGAGGTATTTTCCCCATTCATCAAGTCCTAGAAGCCTAAAATGGGTAAAACCCTCTACGAGATTTCTGAAGATGCCTAAAGAAGTTGGGATCATTATTTGGGGAAACCTACCCTCGAGATGTCCCAAACTGTTACTAGAGACTTCCAAACTCTGTTAGAGAACTCTTTAATGCACCAGGACCAATGCTTCGATATCATCACCCAACACTAGCATTTGGGCTGCTTGCTAAGAAACCAACTTGGAAACATTCCTGCTCTGTCACTTAAAATAGTTTCCAGTGTTAATTACCATTGACTTAATCATTCTACTCTGCCAACCAGTGCAAGTGGCTTTTATTCCCTCTGCAGGTAGTAAAAGAGCCATTTTGCTAGAGTTTGTAGAGACAAGAAGCTCACAGAGTTGGCTGGGAGAGGATCTGGAGGAACTGCCTGAAAGGATTGCTGTGGGAAGCTACGCCTGATTTACATAAAATTAACAGAGCCAGGTGCAATATTGCCAGACTTCTGTAAGTAACCTGGACAAAAATTACACTTGTGAAATCCCTGTGAAGCAACTCAGCCTGAGCAGGTTCAGCTGAGGGCAGAATGTGGCCCTGAGAGAGGGAAGAGCAGGTTCATTAGTGATTTGACAAGTCAGTGAGCAGGCACAGGAGCCACAGCGAGCACAGAGGGTATTTAAAGAAGAGACAGCGCTGGGAGCTGCAAGGGCCCAAAGAAAAAGCTTCGGCGCCAGGCCAAAACACAGACTGTTTATTGCTTCAATTCCTAGATGAATAAATTAAGCCACAGACCATTTAAAAGCCTCTTTGGATTAGCCGAACTTTAATAAAAGGCATGGACAAAATGAAGGCGAATATTTAAAAGTCTGCTGACCATTTAACGCCTTCTGCAGATGTGAAGTGGCCAGAAAGTCCCTTCTAGAGGGAGATAATCCACAGGGCAGCTTGCAAAGGGCCCAGGGAAGTGCAGGACTGTCAGGTCTATCTGCTCTGGTGATACTCTCCAGCTGGATGGTAACAGAGAAGATCCGACACTGCTGAGCTCTTGTAAGTACACCCACTGCTCCCCATCCTACTGGCACACGGAGCACAGGTTCCCCACCAGCACCTCTGGGATGGGAGAGGGCTGTCCCACATCCAAAGCCCTCTGTCCCCCTGCTGAGCAGGAGAAAAACCCCACAGCAACAGAACACAGCACAGGCAAGAGCAAAGGGATCTTGTCCCACCAAAATAGCTACAGGGAAAATGGTGTGGTTGGGCAACAGGGTAAGAGGAAAGGCATTTTCTCCACAGAAATGATTTTTAGACCAAACAAGGAAATAAATTAAACTGTGAAAAGCTACAGAATAAAAAGTCACCCACGACTGTCAGTCCTCAATCCACGCCCACCAAACACCTTCCACCTCCACCCACCTCCACATTAAAGGATTAAGCAATCCTTTTCCAAACAACCCCAGCAGCGTGTGAGGGAGTCTGAGGGCTACAGGAGATCGAAATCTAAGAGCAGCAGTCAGGAGATGAAGCCACAGGTTCATAAATACAACCGTGCTTCTCTGCTGCATCTCCTGTGGAAGGGCTCAGAACCATTCCCGTGCTGAACCTGTGCTGCCAAGGGGCACTGCAGGAGCCAGGCCAGGCCAGGCAGCACGTGGAGCAGGCACTGGACGACTCACACACTTGTAAATACAGTGTTCGTCCTGGCAATATTCACACGGAGGCTCTTCAGAAAATATAGTTCCACCGAGATGGGCAATCTCTGGCATAAACCTCTGTCAGCAACAGAGGAACAGAAGGCAGCAAATGAAATGGTTTTTTAAGAGGGTTTCAAAGGAGATTCAGGTGATTTCAGAACATTGAATTTGACAATTACACGGTGCTATCAGCAACTGCTCTGAAGAACAGAGATAGTGGGCACACCAACACACCCAGAGTGCTTCGGGAAGGCACTGATAAGAGGGATGGGAATTACAGAAGGTACAGGAGAGCTTTGAAATGAGGAATAACGAAACAGCAAAGACTCTGCAGTCAGGATTGTGATGACTGACAAAGCGTATGGCAGAACTCTGAACGTTTGTAAACAGCATTAAGAGAGAGAGGGGGAAAGAACCTCTTCACCATCTTTACTACAGGTAGGGGCATCAAATGAAGCAAACAGGTGACAGTGCAAAACAAGGAGGTTCTTCACACGGAGCACACTTCAGCTGTGAATCCTGCACGGGATGATGGAGGTGCCAGCAGTTTATAATGGTTGAAAGAACAACTAACACCAGCTTCAATGAGAAAAATCTGTCAAGGACTGTTCAGGAGATAGCATCTCTGATGCTGGAGCTCCCCGAGCTGCACATCACTCATGGCTGGGAGCACAAGAAAACATCTCTAGGCTACAGGGCTCCTGTGCCATCCGTCTCCCACCCCGACAGTGAGCCTCCCCCAGACCTGGCCCCAGCTCAGCAGGGCCCTTGTGCTGCTGAACCTACAAAAATGCTGTCACCTGCAAGCTCACCTGCAGCACTGTGCACTGAAGGATCCTTCTTCGATGATGTTCTGCTGTTACCCAAACCCAGCATCCCTTTCATCAAGCCTTTACTTGTGGGTAATCAACACAATTCTGTAGCATAAGCTGAATGGTGAAGCCTTTACTTCAGCACACCACACTGCAGGGACGTGGGATGGCTGATATCCATATTTATATATGCACACACTCATGCACTCACAAGAACTCCTTTGAATTCTGCTTACATCCCAGTTAGTAACTGATACAAACATCCTAATAACCCCAACAGCACTCGGTATAAATCATACCCGCCACGACTTTATCCAAAGAGAAGTTCAGACTTTAGCAGATGAATTGGAGTTGTGGCGTTTATATGGAAAACATTTATCAAAGTTCAAACAAATAATATTTAAAAGAGTATTTATTGCTTTAATATTTTTCTACCATCTCTTCGATAACACACACGTATAAGTAATTACTGAATGCACTTGAATGTCTGGAGCTGTCTCAAACTACATTTCCTTGGCTCCTTTTTGGGTGGTGAGCGCTCACTGGAGGTGAACTCTCCTGAGTCAACCCCAGGGAAGAAACCTTCTCTGCTTACTGCCAAGCTCCTGAGAGTACAGCCACGGAATAGATTTGGTTATCTAACCAAAAAACTCAGTTCTGTTCTAACCTGCATCCCTGCACAAGTCCTGCCCACAACTCATTCGAGTCTTGTGGTGCTAAACCTGGACTACAGGGGAAGGAAAGTGATTTTACTGAGTGATGCAACTTCCTGCCTGTGGTGACTTCAGTCTTAAAAAGCAGCTTGGAGCTCTTGAGAGCAGCGCAGCACTGGGCCCACAGCACGAGCTGAGGAGCAGAGCTCCCACAGCAGAGCTCCCACAGCAGAGCTCCCATTCCCCAAACGTCCTGCACGAGGATGCAGAGCCCTCAGTCAGTGGCTGAGCCCTGCGGGGGCACAGCTGCCAGGGAGATGCCCTCTGGCAGCTCCCCACAGGCTGTGTTTGCACAGACTCACAGCTTTTCCTCTCTCAATGTTTGGACACTTGTGGGCAAGCTCCAGGTGGAGCCTCAAACTCCAGCACACAATTCCCCCTGAACAGATTTCCCCAAAAGCAGGCTCCTCCCAGCTGTGGAGTCCCAGCTCTGCTGCCCCAGTGAGCACCACGGATAGGACAAGCTCGGATAGTGGGCTGCCCAACAAGTTTATCCTCACTCATTGCAGAGAGGATTTTTATTCAGAACCCAGGGAACCACACTACAACGTGTGTGACAGTGCAGGTGACTCGTCACAGAAACACCACTTGGGCTTTTGTTTGGTTTGTTTTACTTTTTTTAATAATAAAAAAAATACGGTCTCTTAATTCAGGACCTTCATTTTTCATCTGCATTTTCTAACTATGTTCACCTGGTACTTCTGACTCCACACATCCTCCTGTGAAATCTCTCTTTACAACTGGGGGTTTTAGGTCACTTGAGATGCCCAGACCTGCTTGCACCACGGAAATTAGAATCCCAGCTTGCAGTGGTGATTTGTGAACACTGCTGCAGCCACAATTCATGTGGTTACACCTCCACGTCCTCTGACTAGAGCACAATTAAAGGATGTGGAAATAAAAATGCCCCCATTATTTTTAGGTCACAGCAGTTGATAGTGGGTCTTTATCAAGATGCTGATAAAAGGGATTATCTTGGCAAGCACTTCACCAAATGTAATTATTAATCTATTATAATGATCCAATCTCTTTCAAAAAGTCTTAAAACTTTACTAAAGCTGACATGGTATGAACAGTTTTATTTTAATTAACTTGTACAACCACGGTTTGATACTCAGTTTTGTTCACATGGCAGAGTCTAAAGTGAAATTTTTTCTGCTAGTTCCTGCCTTGGACATAAACATGTTCTAGTTCCCTCAGAGTTACTGATGAGGCTTGCCTACAATTAAATGGTAATTCATCCTTAGTTCAGCCAGCAATTTCAAATCCTGGGACATAAAGTGTCTCCTCCTTGAGACCAGATCTCCTGCTGCACTTTCACACCTCGCTGGGCACAAGGTGACGCCAGGTGAGGTGTGACAACACCATCCCTTCCAAAAACCCCACAGACTCCAGAACACGTGTCCAAACCACCCCTTTCCAGCACTAAGCCCTTAGGAGGACGATGATTTGTGAGACTGGACCCCTGATTACCTGACACAGCCAGGAAGTCATCGATGGAAGTGATGTCGTCCACAGCATCTGTCAGCACACGGACCTGCCTCTCCCACTGCTCCTTGAACAGATCCATGTTTTCTTGAGCCAGTTTGCTTTGGGGTTTAGCAGCCAGAGCCAGAGCAGCATTGATGACCTGTAAAACACCTCTGGATTCTTAAAACATATCCCAACGAAATGATTACCTCCTGTGTGTTTATCCAGTGAACTCAGCAGCAGACAAAGCAAGTTTAGTAAGTTTTGAGAAACTTGATGTTTAAACACAGAAGTGTTTAATTTTGTTGCTCTCACATCCAACTCATGCCTGCTTCCACGTTTATTATGGGTAGTTATTAGAAGCAAAATCCTTTGGCGAGTTTTCACAAGAGCTGGTTTCACCTGTCCTTAGCAGCTCATGGTAACAAGGTGTTGCTTTCCCAGTGCAGGCTGTGTTGTTAAGTATTTTAGACAGGATGACATTTAGTACACTTGAGGCTGCATTTGCTACTTGCCAAAACCTCAGTAAAAAGGTCAAAAAAGGATTAATCTTATACAGACTGAAGTAGATACAATATGCAAATACAAAATTAAAGATAAGTTTTGATTTATCACTTTCCCTTAAAGCTTTATTCTGGATCTTGCCCGTAATTGTTGTAATGACTTCAGATTTCTGCTGTGGCTGTGAACAAGCCAGATTAGCCAGGGAACAGGAGGAGATGCTCCTTCTGAATACCCCCTCCTAATTTTCTTCAAACCCCAAGACCAGAATTTATACCAGATCCTAGTTTTTCTTAGCAGAAAAATGCTACAGGTGCTGCTGGGTCACAGAGCTTATGCTGTGTCCACTAACTGGTCATTTAAACCACCACAAAAGCCTCTTTGAAAGTGGGGAGAAACCAATCTCAACAGCCTGGTCCCGCTCTTGCTGCAGCAGAATGAGCTGGAAAAGTGCCAGGTGTGAGAAACCACCCGCAGGCAGAGCGTGACAATCGCAGCCCCGTTCCCGAGCACCTGAGAGTCAGAGCTCATCAACTCACAACTTCAAGGTGTAATTTTTCTTCTCTTTAGGACCGTATTAATTTCACAAAGTTGTCGACCAAAACATGCAAGCACCAGATGTTCCCGCTTTTCCAAAACCTACTTTCTCTACCTGCTTCACTTACAAGTGTCACAAAGCATTTAAAAAAATATATAACTCACTAAACACGGAAATGATGGTGATGGGAAACGTGCTGGGACGGCACTGCATGAACCAGGCAGGAGGAGGAGGAGGAGGCTGCTTCACCCGAGGGATGCCAGGAGTCGGCAGTGACAGGAATATCCCCAGAGAGGCTGGGCTGCTCCCCACGCTGCCATCCTGCCTCTGGAGCTGGGGGCTGCAGGGCTGGGTCACAAATCCAGCCCAGCTCCCTGGGTTTGGTGACAGTGACGAACACAAGAAGCAGCACCTGAGCCTGAGCAGCATCTGCTCAGGGTTCTGTGGGGATGAACACTCCTCTGACCCCTGGAGGAACAGCTCTGTCCCTGTCCCCCCCCCCACCGTGGGCTCCTCTGCTGCTCTCCTTCCTCCAGCCAGCCCAAGGTCCTGCGTGGCACCTGCAGGAGTCAGGATGTCCCTTTGGAATGTCCCTGCTGCCAGCCACGGTCCCTGCTGCTCTGCCACCCTCACACATGGATCTGGAAGTCCTGAAAGCCCCCAAAACACCTTGCAACACCCAAGAAAACAATGTTTAAAATTTTAAAATCTAACAGAAACAGAGGTTTTAGAGGGGGAAACCTGTCCTCTGCTTGAGAGCGCTGATTTGCAGTCCAGCCACGGCCACCTCTCACCCCACCCTGATGGATGTAATGAATTAACCACCTATCAGTCAAAATCTAGATAGCCAAGGTTTCATCAAGATGAATCTAAACAAGTGTCCTGGAAACAGGAGAGATAAACCAGACAATGCTCTAGAAATCTGCTCTCAGCTTTTATCCTGCTACAAACTGTCACTGCAGAGACAGAGAAGGTGGCGATACCAAGGGTCAGGACATTTTCTCTGCTTTTCTCAACCTGCCTTGGCCCCTATCAGATATAAAATATCCTGTAAGCACTGAGGCAGGGCAGCACTAATGCTGCAGGAACATATGGCCTGGCTTCCTGCGAGATGTTTGTCTGGACACAGCAGCTGTCTGGACAATTAATCTGTGCCAACAGCGCATGTCAAGCCCAGATGCCCACGTCCAGCACCTCGTCACAGGTAATGGCAGAGCTGTCACACACACAGGGCTCTGCAACTGCTCCACAAACCCAAACTGTGCGTCCTCACCAAATCCAAACACAGGAGGCACAGGCTGCATCACCCTCCTCTTAACAGGCAGCTTGTTTGACTGGAAAAAGTGTATTTTTTTAATACATTACAGCAAAAATGTATGGCCAAGGTGAATGTATTTCATAAAAATGATCAAGCAAAACCAGCGTGTATGATCTCCCTTACAGACACACATTCCTGCATCAGGGAAGCAGGAAACCTGGTGGGGATATCAAAGGTTATCCATGGTCACCATGGAGCTAAAGACAAACCCACAGCTCAGGAGAGCCCCACAGGTGTGTGTGTGCTCAGGGAGAAATTCCGGGCAGCACATACAGCTCAGCAGTCCCTTTTTATAGCACACACTCCACATCTCCATGTGCAAAGTGGCCACAACAGGCAGCTTTAGCAGGGGTGATAAAAGCCTTCATTCTGTGGACAGTTTAGCATTCAAGTGGGCAAATCATCCTGGCCGTGTCTCACACCTCTGCCTGAGGAAATGTCCCAGGGATCACTGACAATACCCTGCGTGTGATCTATTCCAGGGAATACACTCCGGTATCCAGCACAGAGTGATTGATTTATTTTCCAACAGATGCTTAGAGAGACACGGGAAAATGACAGGGATGCTGGATCTTAAATAGTCTGTGTACGTAGCAGGACTATGATCCCTTTATTATCTAAAAATAAACACTTTCGGGGGAGGAGGGAACAGTTTTTTGGGAGGAGGGATGGACCACAATACACTGTTCCTTCTCCAAAAGACATAAAGCATTGGGCAATTACTTTAAAGTATCAGTCACTCTCACAGGATGGAGGCAGACAGAGTTAAAACCCCAGGAAGATCATGACCAGACTATCTGAAATGTAGCCACTTCCATGTAAAACATTTGGCAATTTCAGGGAAATATTTTGTGTTTCAGAGCTTTTCAAGATGCTGCCAGAGCACTGTGATCACAATGACTCACTGAAGTTGTACAAAGAAAAGAATCAAACAGGGACATTTTGAGCCTATCCAGAAGGAAATGAAGCATGGCAAGAAAACACACTATTTTTATCGGTGCTTTGTTTCATGTGGCAATTGCAACGCTCGAGTCAGACAGCTCCGCGCTCCACACTGCGCTTGCAGCCCGTTCCTCGGAGCCTCCCTCCTGCACCTCACAGCTTCCCGTGGCAGCAGCCGGGGCTTGGCAACACCTGGCACTGGGGAGGCTCGGCATTCCAAAGATTGCAATGGATGTCTCAATCTGCACCTCGAGTCCTCTTCTCATCCCTTCCACGGGGAGAAGCTGCTGCTTTTCCCTGGTTTTATTTTCCCTGTTGAAACCAGAGGTGTCAGAGCGTGGTTGTGTCCTTCCCCCTCTGCAGGGCAGGGCTCTCCGAGGCTCCCTGCAGTGACTCCTGCCTGGGTTCAACACTGCAGCTGCTTGGCCCAGAAACTCAAAAAGCTCAGCTGTTCTGGCCAGAAAGCACCTGAACCTCAGATAAACCTGTGGGTAAATTACACCCACTGGGTCAGCCAGAATTAATCATTTTAGGCTAAATGTAGGAAGGGTTCCAGCCTCAGCTCTGTAGCACCCCATCACAAAGTCAGAGAGGCCAGAAGAAAGCTCTTCCCCGTGGTGGTGTTCTTACAAAGAACAATTCTGAATACTCGGCTGGCATGGCCAAAGGAAGAACCATCACTTGGGAAAGGAAAACCATCACCCAGCTATTTGCACTGCAATCCCAACCTGTTGTACCTCACTCCAGGCTCAGTGCACACCATTCTGACCCACACCCATTCCACTGGCTCAAAGCCCTTCTTGATTTTTGCCTCAGTCCTTTTGATAGGAAGCTTCTGCTCCTTCCGGGAGAATGTTCTTCCTGCAGCTGGTTTAGCTTTGCCCTGATTCCTGTAGGATTGGTTTTAGGATGTTACTGTGCCCCTACAAGGAGGAGTTTTTCAGTTTCAGCAGCTCTGAAGCGAAGCCCCAGCCCTCTCCCCTCACTACACACCATCTCTTTACAACCAAAACATCTGCAGTTCCTAAATAACTCACTTGGGTTTGGGGTTTATATAAAGACCTTGGCTCACCAGATTTCTTGTGGCATTTGGATAATGAGTTGGAAAGTAGCTCCGTGGCCTACAAATCCACGAGACTTTGTATTTGTAAAAAAGAAAAAGCAAATAAAACAAGCCCCCACCCATCAGCTCTCACGTCAGGGGCAGAGGAACAAGTGCCACACACACACCGTGCCCCAGTGGGGATGTGAAATCAGTTTTACTCAGGAGTATGTGAAAAGGAGCCCACCAAGCCTCTCTGCCCTTGCCCAGCTGGATTTTAATCCCATGTTTTCCTGAAATAAAGAAAGCTTGGCTTGCTTACTGGCAGTTCATAAGAAGCTCCTCATAATTTAACTTTACACACACACAAGATGCCAGAGTTGCCTCCAGTGTTCACTCTGCTCCTGCCCCTTCCCTGCCCCTCACTGCATTTTGCTCCGAGTGTTAAAAATGGTTTATAAGGAGGGCACTGAAGTCGCTTCCAGTTACATCCAGGGCCAGGTTTGCATGCCCACGCCTGCGTGTGCCAGCCCTCGTGCACTGGAGTACAGCAAAAAGCACTCTGCAGGCTCTGATGAGCTGAAATGCCTGCGAGCAAAACACACAGCAGATTGTTTTACACTCTCAGAAGCTCTAATGGCAGTGACCAGCGATGAACAGAGGCTGATGCACCGAAAGAGGAAGGAAAAGTTTCCTTTGATTTCCAATACTTTGTTCCCATGTATAAAAGGCACTTTGAGCACTTTCCTTTCCTGCGAGTTACGCACGGAGTGACTGCAGGGATCTCTGCACAGATATTCACTCGTCTTGTGGCAGTGCTGCAACGAGCCACAGATCCACACTTTTACTGACTAACAGAACCACAGAATGGTTTGGCTTGGAAGGGGCCTTAGAGCTCATCTCTTCCCAATGGCAGGCACAGCTTCCACCAGGCTGCTCCAAGCCCCGTCCAGCCTGGCCTTGGGCACTGCCAGGGATCCAGGGGCAGCCACAGCTTTTCTGGGCACCCTGTGCCAGGGCCTCCAACCCTCCCAGGGAGCAATTCCTTCCCAAAATCCCATCTAACCCTGCCCTCTGGCACTAGAGGCCCAGTTCCTGATGAACTGTCCCTCTCCAGGTTCCCTTCAGAGCCCCTTCAGACCCTGGCAGGGGCTCTGAGGTCTCCACACAACCTTCCCTTCTCCAGGCTGAACAGCCCCAGCTCTCCCAGCCTGGCTCCTTAGGGGAGGTGCTCCAGTGCCCTCAGCAAAAAGCCCTTCTCCAGCTCAGCAGGTTCTGTCACAGCAATATTTGCTGTTTAATAAAGACTATTTGCATACTGTGTATAGATAATCATCCTATCGACCTCCCCATCCATGAAAAAAGCATTTTCATTTGGAGCTGAGGACTGATTTTGTAGTGCCAGTCCACGTAGAAGCTGCAAGAATTTTGGTGCCATTTGTCTTGCTCTGTTTTGCATTTTACTGGCTTCGAGTGCTGAAGCTTTGGGGGTCTCAGGGACCCCGTGTCTTTTCTGGAAGCTGTTCCACCTCTGTGCTCCCCAGATCCTGTGCCTGTGATGAAACAAAGGGCCCTTACTCATTAACACACCTCTTTCTACAGAACTGAATCCCTTTCCTGCTCTTTGCTTATTTCTATGCATCAGTAACTGTTTGAATTTCTAAAATTGTTGCTTTTATGGTCAGCCTTGGCCTGTGCTGGCAGTTCTTCCCAGCGAGCCTGGGTGATCCAAATCCGCAACCCAAGTGTTAAGTTTTTAATAGAAGCATTTCTACTCAATGCCAATGAAATGTTTCAAGCACCTGTAATTAAACAGTCTGGAGACAGATCTGCTCGTTAGAACATTCAAAAAATCTGACAGTCTTTCAAAGCGATGAAAAAAGGGGACAATTGTTTGATGTTAAGTCTTCACTGCAAGAAAAATGAAATTCTCTCCTCCTCCAACAGCCACCAGGAAATTGGTGGTGACTGGGGACTCAAGAAGAACAAAGTCTGCTGGTCACATTTGGGTTTGGTTGATTTGAGGGGTGGTCTGGAGGGGTGTTTTGTTTCTCCGAGATACTCCAACTTTTAAACAAAAGTTTCTGGAACTCTCCGTGGGATTCCTTATGCTTTGGTATTTTGTCTCTGTGTCAGTAGGTGTGATCACATATGAGCCATCTGCCTCATCAGAAATCTATAAGCAGCAAATGGCTTTTCAAGCAGATCAAAATTGGAATAGAAGGATGTGAACAAGCAGTTATTAAAACAAGATGTTAATACGAGAAGAGCCAATTTATTTTTATTAAAAATGTAATTTAATCCAAGAATTCTCTGGAGTCAGTTTGACGGGCGACGCGTGTGAGTGGCGAGCAATTCCAAGCACACTCCAGCAGGGATGGAGGGGGTTGGGAGGGACCTGTGCTTCCAGGTGCTGCCTGGTGGCCTCTCAAAGTTTCTTTGGAGGATGAGCTCTTTGGGCTGTGGAGGGGAAAGGCACCCAGCCCTGCCTTACAGGGGAGAACAGGTCCTGTGTGCCCCGGGGCAGGTCTGTCCTGCAGCCCCTTCCAGGAGATGCTCAGTCTCCAAGGCAATGGGCTCCAGCTCGTGCTGGCAGGAGCAAACACCCCACCTGATGGGAACTCCACTCCACAGTTATTTTCTACAGCTCTCGGCCCGGCTGCAGTTTGGGAAGGAGTCTATAGATGAACTTCACGGAGGCTGCAAAAACCAGGGAAGTCAATGTATAGCTGGTAAAAGCAGCTCGAGTGACAGCAGACGGTCACATCAGAAGGCTGGAGCAATTCTCCTTCCTCTCAAGAGCTGGGCTGGGGCATTCTCACTGCTGGTTCCTAACACCTACAGCGTGTATGATCAGAAACACTCCGATGGCTTGAGCTGCCTCCCAGGCGTCCTTAATGCAAAATGCTGTTACAAAACAGCCTTTGCAGGCTCCCGAAGCAAGTCCTTCTTGGAAACAGAGCGCAGAAGCCAGAGCTGGGAGCGAGGATCCGGGTTTCTGAGCCGAGATAAACAAAATCTTTCCCTAATTCACCATTGGCAAGCTCTGTGTTTAGCAAGAAGGCAAAGAAACCTTCCCCCCGCGCTCTGCGAGGCAAAGGCAGGCACAGGCAGCTATTCCAAGCATTTCACAGCAGTAATTTTCCATTTCCATCAAGAAAGACAGTTTAAGCATTTTTTTTTAAATTTAACTGTAGTGATGGAGAACTTTGCTCCTTCATCTTAACCCCCTCCAGCCTGGCCTGTTTGCCCAGCACGCAGCGAGGCAGGGCTGAGGGGAACTCCTGCGAGGTGCTGGACAAAGCTGGTTCCTTCCACACACACAATTCCAGCAATTCTCAAAAGAAAGAAGTCAGGCAGGCTTGTAAGTCAGGGCTTCAGGAAGAAAACACCAGTGACCCCCTGAAGCTGCCTTATTCTGTAACCCAGGCTGAAATCACCCAGCTGGCTACCCCGGCACAGCTCTTCCCAACAGCTCCTCCTGCACCCTCGAAAGGGAGCTCTAAATATCCCATTAAGTCTTCAACTTCACATTAATTTCTGTGCTAATTAGCTGGGGACCCACAAACAGGAGGGATGATGTTACTCCTGAGGAAGAGCTGATTTCCAGTAACAACACCACGCTAAATAAACTGACTGCTTGTTTCCGTAGAGACTTTTGATGAAAAAATCTCCACATTTTCTTTTTCCTCAAAGAAAATTTCAAACCTGGGAACGTCCGAACCCAAGAGTGACACTGGCAAGGACTGACTGCTTGTCAATACCAGCAAAACTTCCAGGTTTTCCCCAGCCAGCTTGAAGAGTTGCATGTTCCTTCCTCCTGCTGCCAGTTCAATGGCTCCTGATGGCAAGGGAGCGAATTACGGCTCTATTTGAGCTACAGCTTTTCTAATTAACTCTACAGATTGATTTCTGCAGAAATCATTCTTTAACCAGGAATTCCCTACTCCCAGAATGGCCTCTTCTCAGATAAACTATTTAAGAGGTTACCTGGGACTCAAGTGCATTAAATTTCAGTTTCATCTTTCAAGCACAGCAATACTTTGAATTACATTTCATACATCGTATTTCTGTGTGCTACTGATACCTTGACATTTCTGAGACTATTGTAATTGCTGATTGACTTGGTTCATTCTGAATCCAGCATCTTCCTGGAAAAATACCATCTGAGCCAAAAAAAAACCCCCAAAAAACCCCAAAAACATATACGTTTAACCTGTATCTTATGTCTAATTCACACACTTGTTCAGCACAGCCACCTAAGAGGGTTCAAGAGGCAGCTGTGAATCTCATCAGGAATAAACTGCAAAATAAATAGGTAATTGTCTAAAAAAGGAAATAAAATCCCACTTTGCTGTTCTTGATCCTGAGAATCTTTTCGAGATTGTGGAGAATACCCAAGCTTTGGGGACAAGCTGAGGAAGGCAGCTGAGGAGGAGGAGGGTGGAGAGCTGTGCTGCTTGCACTGGCACAAGACAAGCAATTGTTACCAGAAAACACAGATGCCATTTGTAAAACAGCTTAGACAAGTGCCCCTAATTATCTCTCAGGATTCGCAACATGTTTAAATACTCTTAGAGCATTAAAGAATCAACCTGAGAGCATGTAATGTAATGTAAAAGCACTCTTTCAACTGCTATGAACATCTATAGTGTCATTTACTAATCTCTTGGTGACGACCCTGAAATTAAGGCAAGACTGTGCAGTGGAGCATCTAAACTGTAGGCTTGGAAGTCCAGAGATGTGACCTTTGTAAAGCCAAAATCCATCAGTTAAAGCCCTTGTGCATTTATAGATACTCAGAGCTTCCAATGGGTGTTAAATATACTGTCCATAATCCCCGAAGTCAGAGGTTAACAGCTGCACTTCAGGAGATGTGGCTACACTGGTGGCTGCAGCTGGGTCACTATTTCGTGCTGACTACCATGGTGCTTATTTTATCCAGGAGTAGATTTATTTAAATAGGCAGTTGTTGGAAAAGCAAAGATAGAAGAGTCTGAAATACACACAATTTCAGCAATGGGGAGAGGAAAACACCCCCACAGACTTGGACAACCACCAGAAACATTTAGATTCAAAGAGAACCCAACTTTCTTCAGACGATTATTTTCAAAAGCAGCAGCATTTGTTTGGAACACCCTGCGTTAGACACCCATATTCTGGGAGATAACTAAAAAAAACTTACATCAGCCTAGTTGGCTCCTTCAGGAAAGAGCAAGCCCTCATATCAGGGAAGATGGATTTCTAAAAGCTTTTTCTTCCACATGCTTTGTTCCAAGTGCAAAACTTGACCTTTGGTTTCAGCAGCCACGCACAGCCCTGACCCCAGGGAGGAGGCAGAGAACTGCTCAGCCACATGCAGGAGTGGGGAGCACAGAGAGCCACCCTGGGATGCCCAAAGGCCTCCTGGACAGGATTTAATGCTTGATGTTCAGGGGCCTGTCTTCACCTGTTTAACAGCCCAGTTACCTGCAGGTCATACCAAAGGTAAAACAGTTCTGCTCTTCACACTGCCTTCACCTTTTCCCTCCAAATCCCCTCCTGCTGAGGGGGGTACAGGTGAACATCTCTCTTCTTTTGACTGGTTTTAAAAAGATCAATATAGATGGGAAAACCTGGAGGAATTCCGAGTAGTCCTGAGACAATACACTCCATTTTCATAAAATGCCATTCTGCCAGTTTTTCTGAGTACATATTTTCTGTTAGTTCCTCCTTACCAACAACAGCTTATTTGGATGTTTCAGATCTGAATTTCCTGTTGCTTTAAAAAATGTAAATTACACAAATCAACAGCACCCTGCAGTCTTCAGGGGCTCATCCAAGTATCTAGTTGTTGACATTTAAAATATCAGGCTGTCAAAAAGGAAGAGGATAGTCTAGTGCTTATATAAACTTAATTTCCTTGTTTCCATTAAAAAGTTATTAATTAAAAGGTAGTCTCAGCCAGGTTCACACTGTTCATACATAGCCAACTTCCTCTCATCCTACTCTACTGGGAAGAATTTTTGGCATATTTATATTCTACTCAGGCAAAAATAGTATTTTATAATTCATCATTCATCTTCCAGCATGCCCAGGAGCAATCCTAGCACCTTCCCAAGGCACCTTCCTGCAGCACAGATGTGCACAGGAAACCACTGAAGCTTCCCACATTTACTAACTGCAGGTTCCTGGAATATCCTGGCCAAATGGAATTAGAGCTATGACATAAAAATGACCCTTTCACACCGGTGATTCCTGTGCCGTGGATTTTGAAGTTCCTAAGTCTTGATGCCTACGCTGCATTTCATTCTCTACATAACCTAAGGGAAAAATCAAGTTCTGCAGCAAGGCCCAGACAGCCGCTATGAGACCAGAGCATGTCCTAAGCAGCACCAGTTGCCCAAGTCGTTGGGGTTTGTCTCCTGTCGTGATGCCCTTCCTTACCTGGGGACACAGGGCCTCCAGCTGGCTGGCTGACATGCGAACCAATTTCACTCCTTCCTCATTGTTCGAGATGGAGCAGGCCAAGTTGGCAACCTGCGTCAGAGGGGGGAGAAAACAAAACGCAGCTGTTAGAACTGGGGGTTCTTTCCTTCTGCAGAAAACTTCTGCCTAATCCCAAGAGTAACCAGTAACCCATCATGGAACATAAAGCATCCACATTCGTTCTGTCCTGCCCTAATGAATGGCACCCGTTCCTTCTGGAGACAGAAAATTGTAACATAAAATGGGATCATGGAATCCCAGAGTGGTTTGGGCTGGAAGGGATCTGAAAGCCCATCCAGTGACAGCCCCTGCCATGGGCAGGGACAACTTCCATGGGCAGGGACACCTTCCACTGTCCCAGGCTGCTCCAAGCCCCGACCAGCCTGGCCTTGGCCATTTCCAGGGATCCAGGGGCAGCCACAGGTTCTCTGGGCACCCTGTGCCAGGGCCTGCCCACCCTCCCAGGGAGCAATTCCTTCCCATTATCCCATCCATCCCTGCCCTCTGGCAGTGGGAAACCATTCCCTGTGTCCTGTCCCTCCATCCCTTGGAAATTGTCTCCATCTTTCCTGCAGCTCCTTCAGGCCCTGCAAGGCCACACTGAGCTCACCCCAAAGCTTCTCCTCTCCAGGTGAACAATCCCAGCTCTCCCAGCCTTTCCTCCCAGCAGAGCTGCTCCATCCCTCTGCTCATCCTGGTGCCTTCTCTGGCCTGGCTCCAGCAGCTCCAGGTCCTTCCTGTGCCGGCCCCAGGGCTGGGGCAGCTCTGCAGGTGGGGTCTCACCTGAGGGGGCACAGGGGCAGAATCCCCCCTCCCCTGCTGCCCACACTGGGGGCTCAGCCCAGGGCACGGGGGGTTCTGGGTGCTGCGGCATGTCCAGCTCTCACCCCCAGCCAGTCTAACAGGGCAGACATCACTGCTGGCCCTGATCAGGGTAAGTTCTCTCCAGTAAAATGCACAAGAGCAGCACTGGCAGCAGCTGCAGTCACAGTTTAGCAGCCCATTCCCACCGGGGTGGGACAGCAGCAACGCCACAGAGCTGGAGCTGCTTTGCTGGTGTTCCACGAGGGCCCCTCTGTGACAGGACACAGGTCTGATGCAGGTAAAGCCTGGCAGGTGTTCCTCCAGCCCTCCATCCACGCTGCAATTCATCAAATAAAACCGGTACAGGAGATCTTCAAGATGCATCCACAGGCCTCCAAAATTTGAATTGGATCTCTTGTGATGCTAAAAACTTTACTGCACAACCTTGACCTGCTGCACAGCATCACCCTTAACTAGGTCAGCCTGAAGCAGAGACCTCTGTAAACACCTGCCTTTTAAGAGCACGGAGGATGGGGACAGCACAGAATTTTTTGGTAAGTGAAGATATTCCTCATCCCGGAGCTACTCTCAGGGGAAGGAAGTCTGAAATAAGTTACATTTCTCAGCTGACAGGTGAATGACAAGCATGTTATTCTGAGCCATTTGAACACAGAAAGCTGTAAAAATAGCAGCAAGTGAACTGAGACGAACACCGAGTACTGTCCTTCCAGAGGCAGAGCGACCTGCAAAGCCCCCTGTAAATGTGCCATAAAAGCATCACCAGGAGCCAGCAGATGCTCAGTAACGCCACTGAACCAGATTTCTCCAGATACTTTTCTCTATAAGCTGGGGAATTTCCATTCTGCCTTTAATTAAACTATTCTTTGCATTCATGTAAGTCATTTTGAAGTAGTATCTGCAGCTCTACCACATGCTTTTCCCCCTCCCCAAGCCCTTCCCTCGCGGCAGATGTTCCCACACAGAATACATTACTGTCCTGCAGATCATCAATCACGTGCCGTTACACTTGAACAGCATTTTCATCAATCCCATGATCAATTTGGGGAGCAAAATGCAAGTTCCCACTGCAAAGCACACGGCCTCTTCCTCCCTCCAGCTCCAAATCAAGTTCCAGAGGATGGAAAGCAAGGGTGTCAAGAGGAGAGGTGTTTCCAGCACAGAACAAGCAAGCAAACAGATGCGACAGCACATATTTGGAGGAAAACAAACTGAAGTGGAGAGAAAGCCTGTGCAGCATCAACGACACAGAGGAAACTCTGCCAGCTCTCAGGAATATTTGTGTCCTGCTCCTGAAGCTTCTCTTCCACTCGTGTTTGGATTCGAGTCCCTCACAGGGGTGAACTGCAGGATGTCCCCAGCTCTCTGCACGGTGCTGCAGGCAGGGCCCAGCTGAGCCAGGGCTCTGTGCTCCTCCTCTCTGCCAGCACACGTGAACAGGCTCCAGCCCAGCCCCTCTGCACGGCACCCCAGCCAACAGCTGGCCCTGGAACACCCTCTCACACAGGGGCTGTGTTTGACCTTCGGGGAGTTTTCCTGTCCATTTGCCATGCCTTGAATCCCTAGTTCCCAGCGAGCTGCTGGGATGATGTAAAAGTACATCATGCTTTTGTTTAGAGGCTCACAAGAATCAAAAGACAATCAGATGCCGTGATTTAAATGTCAGATAAAGATTTTGCTGTTGGTTTAAGCACAGGTCATATTTTTGAGGAACACCAGTTTGCCAATATTTTTTATGGTCCATATTTCCCTGTCATTCCTGCCTCCACAGCAGCAGTTACAATCTCTAGGAGCGAGGAGAACACAAAGCTCTATTGAGTAGGGGCAGAATAAAAGCGACATTGAAGCACCACAAAATCAGCCTCTCCGATATCTGGAGATGTTGTGCCGTCTCTCAAGCCAAGTGTGATGAATCAAGCGCACAGAAACCCTGCTCTGTCTGAACACAGAGAGGCAAAGAAGTTCATAATGGAGTGTCCCCACCGCGGAATAATGAAAATTTGCTTTTTTGCACAGTCATTTTTGAACAGTCATTTTTCTTCTGAATACCCAACTGATGGCAATTCTTCTTTAGAAAGCGCCCGACTGGCACTGCCAAGCCTCATGAAAGGAGCGTGTGTGCTTCCCTGACTGAGGGTCTTTGGCAGTTTAAGACAATCCAACTGTTGGCTGCCACATCCCATCCCAGCGCTGCGGCTCCAGAGCTCAACACTTCATTTCAGCACGCTCATCCAACAGCCAGCTATTCGCTCTGGCGGGGTGGTTTCTCTGCCAGATCAGCACACAAACTTCCCAGCAAACTCTGCTGAACAGCGGAGCGAGGCAGAGACGTGGCAGCAGCTGAGATGACTTCAGACTGCTGCAGACAGGGCTGTAAATTCGCAGCAGTGCAGCGTTTACTGCACCCGTGGGAAGGCTCTGTCGAACTACTGGAAAACACTCACAAGCCTCTTAAAACTTGGAACTTAAGAAGAGCTGTGTCTACTAATTAATCAAGTGGTAAATGACATAACAATGAGGTATTCTAAACTGTCAGTAATTATCAGGCGCTCTATAACACGAATTAGGAAATTGCATGTACCAGCTGAGGTGGACGGCTGCAGGATTAAGAAATTTAATTTTAAAAGTACCTGAAAGAACTCATCTTCAATAATTCTTGGGTGATTTGACAAGTAACTTCAAAATCCCTCTCTCTTCAGAGGATAGGGTACTGCTGGCCAGTTATTTGGCACATACCCATAATACATTGGATTTTGTAGCTGAGATGAAGATCAACTCTTTCAAAGCCCACAGAGCGCTTGGAAATCACACATTTCCAAAACTTCTAAATTAAATAATGCACCTCAAGGGAACAAAAATTTCCTTTAAATCAAATGTGAATTAAATAGTTTCTCCATGTCTCCAACAAAGCAGCTGACTGACATAGTAAGTGGTCAGACTTGATTTAGAAAGAAGAACACTTGTGCTTGAGAGCAAAATAGCAATTGAATTCCCGCTGCATTTGTTCATTCTTACCATTCAATATCATCAAGTCCCTTTACATAAGCACTACTGGCACAGGCATCCAAGGAGACAAAACCACTGCAAATAATGCAATCAGCACAACGAGCAATCTCTTGAGAAAAGTTAAAAATACACTGGGAATGAAGACAGCCCCGAGACCGCGGCCCGGCGCGGCTCAGACACCTCTCGCTGCTGACAGACCGATTTACGAGCAGCTTTCTGCTGCAGGATCAAGGCTCCCTCAGTTCAGAGTCCACAGCCCCGGCCCAGAGACGGCTTCTCAGAGCGCCAGAGGCGGGGCAGACCCCAAGCAGCTGCTGGGATTGAGAGGAATGAGCTCAGATGTCCCCCCAGAGACAAAGGCAGCGCACAGCCCCAGCCATTCCTAGCACGGAACTGACGGTGCCAAGCGGAACAGCTGGACAGGCTCATCTGGGAAGTGCTTCCATGCACTGATCAGGTTTTGAAACTCAAATCTCATTGTTTTTAATGGTAACATCAGCACACTGCAGGACGATTTGAAGTGAGTGGCTCTGGTGCTGGCACAATCCACGAGGACAGGAACAGCGCTGGGGAAGAGCCCTAAATCCTGGCCGGTCACAGTGGGGTTCCCTGGGCTCAGCGCTGGGGCCAGTCATGTTTGGTGTCTTTATTGGTGGCCCCAGTGAGGGGATCGAGGGCACCCTCAGTGAATGCACAGGCAGCCCCGCGCTGGGCAGGAGAGTGGATCTGCTGGAGGGCAGGAGGGCCCTGCAGAGGGATCTGGACAGGCTGGATCCTGGGGCTGAGGCCGACTGCGTGCGGTTCAGCCAGGCCAGGTGCTGGGTCCAGCCCTGGGATCACAACAACCCCACGGATGCTCCCGGCTGGGCAGGAGGGGCTGGGAAGTGTCCGGCAGGACAGGCCTGGGGGTGCTGGTGCCAGGCTGGACATGAGCCCAGGGGTGCCCAGCGGGGCAAGAGGCCAATGGCCCCTGGGCTGTGCCAGCGCTGGGGGGGCAGCAGGAGCAGGGCAGNGCTGTCACACCCTGGCAGAGCTGCCCAGGGCAGGGGTGGAGTCACCATCCCTGGGGGGATTTAAAAGCCACGTAGACGTGGCACTTGGTGGCAGGGTTCAGTGGTGGCCTTGGCAGTGCTGGGGGAGCAGTTGGACTCGAGGATCTCAGAGATTTTCCAACTTAAATGATTCCATGGTTCTGTGCCTTTGGAGGAGGCATAACTTAACTGGTTCCTTTTGAGAGGCAGATGCTATCTCAGGGCAAAGGGTCAGCTGGGAATATGTTACTACTAAGAAGGTGTAACTCCAATATTAAAAAAAATATTGTACCATCTGTCACAGAGTGATTCCATCTCAAATTCTAGTTAACTTTGACTCTTCAGAATTTACTAATATTTAAATCAGGAGAAACTTGACATTTCTAAAGCTGTTCTTTCTGCCATTTGTAACAATTTGTGGCAGAGAACCGCCTCCCCTGACAAGACACAGGTTGTACCTTTTCCACATGGAAGACATTTTTTGGGTTTGTTTTTTTTTTTTTAACTCAAAATTTGTTCAGATCGTGACTAAGAAGTTAAGTCTTCCAGCAATTAAAAAACTGCAGCAGCCTCAACTACACAAGTTTGGAGTCAGGGTGAAGCTTCTTAAATTGAACATAACCCAGCAATGGGTAATAACAACACCAAGGTTGTGGGTCTGACCCCCATTCACTTAAAAGCTGGACTTGATGATCCTGGTGGGTCCCTTCCAGCTCAGAACATTCTGGGATTCTGTGTAACAATGCCCCAGCTTTGAACTTGTTCCACCTTCTCTTTGCACGGACTCCCCGGCTTGGGCAGAGGGGTTACTTTACAGGGAACTCTTTATTCAAGGCGTGGCCAATTGCTTTTTCCACAAGAGACAAAAGATGCAATAGGAAAAAAAAAAAAAAGAATTATAGTCTCTAACACGTTAAACTTTCCTTTTCAAGGATTTCGAAGGCTGACAAGAAATGTATTAAAGCCTCTGAGCTATGCACCTGGACTGACTTCACAGAAACACCACCCAGGTTCTCCTCCTCGTTTACAGGGCAGGTTTTTAGGACAGCTTCTTCAGGCAGTCAAGAAGGCAAAGTCTCTTCAGTGGGTGCTGCTGCAGCCATCCCGAGCTGCTGCAGCCCAGAGAAGGCTCTGGAGTGTGTTTATTGTTGCACACTGAATGCTGTCGGAGCCGGCCCTGCCAGCCAGCATTGCTACAGCCCAGGATTACACATGGCTGTGCAGGAGCCAAACGCACACTAATTGAATTCTCACAGTCTGGGCGCTCTGGTTTGAACGTGCAGTTGTAAAAATAGCATTGCAGAAAGAAGTTTTCTGACTGTCTTACACTGAAAAACTTTTCAGTTTAACATTAAGCATAATCCTCTCGTGCTCAGAAACTCTTACTCAAAAATAACAAACCCACATCCATGTGTACACAGGTACTCTGGGAATTTCAACACCACGGAAACCAAGCTTTTCAAAGGTGTTCCTGGCATTTTCATTTCTGATTAAACTTCAAAACTTCAGCTGCTTGTTCTATTTTTTTTTTTTTTTGCTTTACATTTTACAGTTTCTCTGGGAATGCAAATTCCAACTTTTAAGCAGCTTAAAAAATCATCCATTTTAAAAGGAAAAAAAACAAAGAATGGAGAGGCAGCCATTGAACATTTTCCTCTTAGGGATTTGCTAAAGGAAAGTGTATCTGATATTCTCACAAAATTCAAAAACAGCACAGCTAATTTCTTCCTCCTCCATATTAAAAAAACCTGTCCCGATTCCCTTCACGCTGGTCAAAGCTCAGGAAATTAATTTATCTGCAGAAACAACTGTTCTGGCAAAACTAATGGCAACTGAGGAGTCTCAGAAGAGATGTGTCGATTATGTAATCCCCATCCCTCTCCAGAAAGGCTTTCATTATTCACTAAGTCCATACATTTATTTATTCACCTGTACACTACACTCAATATTCAGGACAAATCTGAGCATTTTAACATCCAGCCCTAACAGGTGCTGCATGAGGGAGAAGTGTTCCAGCTACAGATGTGGTACAGCTCTAACCCTACAAACCCCTCATTTTGCAGAGGCAGAGCTAACTGGGAATTACACAAAACAGTTCCACTTCTTTAATGCAGGAGGATTGGGATCAAATCCACTGGGACTGTGCAGAGAGTTACCAGAGTCGTGCTGTCAACTGCTTTGTGATTTTATTTGACTTAAGCAGCTGCGTGTGGCTGCAGCTCCACAGAAGGTGCCTTGCAAGAGCTTGTTGTGGGCAACAGAATCCCCATGTATTAACTGAAAATAGTAAAAGTCTTTAAATAAAACAAGGCACACGCAGACAAACTGCAGACGTAAAGCACCGGGGGGAACGAAGGACTAAAGTGAGGTAACTGCTATTTCCAGAGCTCTGCAGCCTCACGCCAAGATGAGAACAGTTTTCATTCCAAGGCTGGTTATAAACACAAGGAGGGGAAGTTTCAGCTGGCTGGCAAGCAAAGGGTTGGCATTTTTGATTCCAAAGTTTTGGACAATGAGAAATGGAGGTTACACGGTTTGTTACTTCAACAGGCTGGCAAGTGACGGCAAGAGAAAGGGATCAGAGACAGTATCACAGAATCCCAGACTGGTTTGGGCTGGGAGGGACCTTAAAACCCATCCAGTCCCACCCCCTGCCAGGGGCAGGGACTCCTTCCACTGTCCCAGGCTGCTCCAAGCCCTGTCCAGCCTGGCCTCGGACACTGCCAGGGATCCAGGGGCAGCCACAGCTTCTGTGGGCACCCTGTGCCAGGGCCTCACTCCCTCACAAGGAAGAATTTCTCACCCAAACCCATCTAACCCTGCCCTCTGGCAGTAGGAAGCCATTCCCCCTTGCTCTGTCTCTCCATGCTCTTGTAAGTAAAAGTATAAAAATAAATGTATTGTGTACCTTCTGCTCCCTGTTGTATTGAGGCAATCACTATTTTCATTGGTAACAACCTTTTGTTTGGGATTACATCTTAATACTTCCACATTTCTAGCTGTATCTATGTGTATAAAATTCTAATTAAGGAATACAGGAATTGCCTCTCACCCTGTCCAGAGCTGTCTCCAAGCACCTCTCCAGCTCCCTGGTGCCATTCCAGGTACAGCTGTCCTGCAGAAGCTCTGCTCCACACTGGCGAGCTCCTTCCACGCCCCGAGGAAATGTTCTTCCCCAGCAGATAGCAACCCATGTGTTGCCAAGGTTTCACAGAGAAGGGAAATTTTTCACACAGCTGGGCAATCCCGGAGTTTGTGCATCAGGACAAACCAGGCTGGGCTCCATTTACTGCGCAGCAAGGGCAGCATGGAGACAGCTCCTCTCTTGCCAACAGGAAAGGTTTTCAATCAGACAGAAAGAAGAGGTGTCTGAAGGGAATCAATGCATCTGTAGCATAAACCATCCCCACGGCAGGAAAGTGCAGCAATATCTTTATTTCCAGACTGGATTATCCTCTCTGCAGACCTGAGGGAAGGCAGGGCTGCTACAGGAACGCCAGTGTGCGACGTGGGCACCGTGCCCCTCGTCGGTGCAGCTGTGGCAGCAGATGTAACTGCTGGCACAGGGACTGTTCCTCCCTCAGACAAACAAGCTAAAGTGTTAAAATGTTGTTATAATCACAAACCACATTCGTTACACAAGTCTATCTGAGCTACCACGACAGCAATGACACCACTGGTGTGTGATGGAGAGCTCAGCTTCAGCTGAAACCTTCACGGCAAAGCCTCATCTGAGATGCTTCTTAGCAACACAAATACCTTTCCTTAAAATAAAAGTGCTTCTGGTAGTGGTATCTGGACAGTACCCAAATAATTATCCTTATCCAAAAATGTCTCAGTGTTTATCAAAGTGGAAGTGAAGACAGGCCGGGAGAGCTGGGGGTGTTCACCTGGAGAAAAGAAAGCTCTGGAGAGACCTTAGAGCCCCTTCCAGAGCCTAAAGGGGCTCCAGGAGAGCTGGAGAGGGACTTGGGACAAGGCATGGAGGGACAGGACACAGGGAATGGCTTCCCACTGCCAGAGGGCAGGGATGGATGGGATACTGGGAAGGAATTGTTCCCTGGGAGGGTGGGGAGGCCCTGGCACAGGGTGCCCAGAGAAGCTGTGGCTGCCCCTGGATCCCTGGCAGTGTCCAAGGCCAGGCTGGAGCAGCCTGGGACAGTGGGAGGTGTCCCTGCCCCTGGCAGGGGTTGGAATGGGATGAGCTTTAAGGTTCCTCCCAGCCCAAACCAGTCTGGGATTCTGTGAAATTGTGCTTCTCTCCCATCTCAGCTTGCTCATCACTCAGAACATGCTGCCTTCTGATCTGACTAAAGGCTTCCAGCTTGGTGCCTATTATTAGCTGCTTAAACCAGTTTTTGGTGATTCAGACAACTGTTCATGGCAGTGGAACTGTAATTGTCAGTACACTGTGCTCTTCACGAAGACGACAAAACAGTGTCAGTAATGAGCTCCACACAGATTTCAGGCACCTCCCTCATGACATGACATGACTAATAATCCAATATTGCTAATGACTGAGATGATGAAAACCCAGACATGCATCAAGGCTTTTAGTTAAATATCAAGAATTAAAATGTTTATGCCACATCTATAAAAACTTTACCCAAAAAGCCACTTAAAAATGCTGCTGGAATTAAGACTTAAATATCTGGAAAATAAAAGGGCTCTCTTGCTTTTCAGCTACCTCTGAAGACATCACATCAACACCACGTAAACCCTACTGTTCTCACACTTCCTGACCTCTTTTACACATTTCCCTTTCCGCAAAAGCTTCTGTTTCCAAAGGAAAAAGGAACAGAGTAAACACAGGGCAGTTTCTCGTGGAATAAAAGCACATTAATATTTTCCAAACCCTAAACTCATTCACCTCTGAACTCCACCCCCTCTCCATCTCCCCTGGCCCAGGCGTGCACAGAGCAAGCCCTTCCCTGTCAGCAGTCCCACAGCAAGGTGACTGTCCCTGTGGCTGAGGTGTGGCAGAAGTGCCTCTCCTCCACGTAGCAGCAGCAGCAAACCAAGAGGATTTCCAAAGAGAGAAATTATCTCCAGACAGCCCAATCGCTGCCCAGATTTGTGAGGATTCAATCCCCTCATCTCTCCCATCAGTTTCACTGCCATGGCCCTGCTTCCCCATGTGCACTTACAATGAAATCTGGACAGAAAGATTACCCTGAAGTCTATTATTCCTCTTCCAACATGATTTCTAAACTCTACGAGCATCCTACAGACCCTTTCATACATTATTTGGTGTAGCATTAGAAGATTGGCCTCAAAAAATAACCTTACAAGAACAGAAGTTATCCTATTAAAAGGTCACTTGCCTTTACTTATGTATGATGTATTAAATTTGTATATCCAGTTTTGTTGAAAAATGTAGGAACATTTTTCTGCTGAGGCTTTCCTGCTTTCCTGATTATGAATGTAAGGAAAGCATGTTCTATGAGTAGAATTTAATTTATTTATGAATTAGTTGACTAATAAAATGAACTTACAAGGAAAGTGCATTGGCTGTTGAAGAGTGTCAGACTTTAGAGGGCACATTAGACTTACACTGGTCATTTATTGAAGACATTAGTTTTAAATTGCTGCCAAGGCTATCTATAGACAAATTACAGAAAACGTGCTTGTGCTTTGGAAGAGACATTTTGCTCATTTTGGTCTCCATTTTAAATGGGAAATAACTCTGTCTCTCTTCTCCAGACCACAGTGCAAAGACATTTCCCTTGTAATACAAAATTACATTAAAAATAAAAGCAATAAAAGACAAACCTGAGTTAGCAGATTTTTTTTTCCCTCTGTAAATGAGCGTACTGGAAGAATAGATGCTGAGGTACCCCGGTAATGACCCTAGTCTGGAAGATGCTGGGTTTTGAGATTCAGTAAAATTCAGAAAAACACTCCAAGTCAATACCTGAGCTGGGTGCCAAGTGCCTGTCTTGTTCCCCAGGAACCTCACCCCTGCCTGGCAGCACTGACGGATCCCCAGCATCCCTGTGCTGGCAGGCAGGACGGGAGGGCACTGACAGAAGGAGCAAAGCCACCTCCAAAGAGGTTTGGAAAACTCTGGGGAAACTCTGGAAATCAGGTGGCTGATAGACACAAAGGATAATCTTGTCAGAGCAGATTAACTTCTGGATCTGCTGGATTCTTCCATTCCATGCTGCGTTTGCAGTAAATGGTACCCGGCCATGCCCAGGTAAGTGACACCTCGAGAGCAGGGGACAGCCAAGCCTCAGCTTTTCAAGACCTTCACCGTGCCTCCAGTCCAAAAACCAGTTTTTATTTTAAATCCAAGCTATGTTTTATCCACTTCACATTTTTAAAAAAGCCTTTCACATGTAAAAAACCTGCAGCTGTTAAGGCTCTCCAAAGAACACACAGGCTGCAAGTCTGAGCAAATCAGGATAATTGCAAGAAAAACGTAGCAAGTGTGCAAGGCTTCAGGCTTTGGGAGAGGGGTATTTTTAGATTTTAGACTGAAGAATGACTCCAGGACATCGGGCTAGACAGTGAGGGCAACAGAAGAGGGAAATGTCAGAGCACGAGGCTACAGAAAGCTTATGGAGCTGCAAGTGCCCAAATGTGATTCTTTCCAAGCAAATAAATTTGCCGTCTGCATCTGTTCATGGGTTTCACTGAAAATGAGAAAATCATCACTCCATATGCAACATGCAACCCAGTGCATTAAAAAAAGGCACAGAGCAGTCTTTTCAGATAAATTAAAGCGATTGGAAAAAAAATCAATGCTTATGAAACACCATTGAGAGCTTTTGCCTCCTTGGTCTTACCAATATTTCTCTGGGTAAGAAGACGACCTATAAATAAAATTTAAATTGAGAAAAACATTTGACACAGGGGTAGTGAGTTCCAGAGGAAGAGGAGATTATTTGTTCTTTTTAAGGAATTACAAACTCCAAAAATATTCTCCAAAATATTCTTCAGCAAGCAAACTGGAGGATTTTAACCTGGACTCTGTCCTTGTTTACCTTTTACTTCCTAATTTCTTAACGTCTGAAAAACTTTTCCATTAAAACTACACAGAGTTGCACTGTGTCACAGTGGAAACAGCGACAAACTGACGAGCTAATTTTTATTTTCCTAAAGCATTCAACAGCGCAGCAAAGGTTTCTGCTTAACATGTGTGGCTTTTTCCCTTGGCAGGAGCAGCCCGGAGCATCCCCGGGGAGCGGCACAAAGGCAGCTCAGCACAAACACTCCTCAAAGCTGGGAGGGACAAAGAGCCAGCGTGGTGCTCAGCGCCATCACTGGGGACGGGCACCAAGCTGCAGGACTGCCCTGTCTCTCCCGGGGAGGAACAGCCACTCCAAGGATGCCAGTGCCAGCCTGTCCTTCCTCAAGAACAAAGCCAGAGGTTGGAGAGCCAAGGCTACCTCACCCACTGGGAAAAACCATTGGAATAGAGTCAGTAATTCACAATCTGGAAATTGGGAAAGCTACCATAGTTTACAAGTGAATTTAACTTTCTCTTACGCTGGTTCCCCAAATGCTGTCCTTTCTGTTATTCTTGTGTGTTACACTGAAACTGGCTTCTCAATTCCTGAATTAAACTCCTTTAACCAAATCCAGCCAGAGTTAACGGTCTGTTAGCACAGAGCAATTTTGAAAGCTATCTTTGAAACGTATTATTCAACTGAGACAAGGCTCATTCTACTCTTTTACTGTTACTCAGTTTTCAAAAGGCAGGATAAGAGGGTTAGGATTTTACTACGTGGGAAACAAATTAGATGGGAGCCCTTTGGGATGCACTTGGTATGGGTTCTCTAGAAGACACAGACCCAGCAGGCAAATCAGCTTTTTGTGGTTATTGCACCTTTTGGTCAGATTTGGCTGCCTGGACGTTAGGAACCACAAAAGCAGACGGTGCTCAGCTGCCAAGAAGGGAACATTTCGAAACGAAATTACCCATACATGTGCTCGCATCTCTTTATGGCTACTTGGAGGGCCCATAAACAGCTCTGCACTGCAGGAGCAGGAACTCCCTGTGCTAACCCAGAGCAGAACCAGCACTGCCACTCCTCCTGTCCGGCCATCACTGCAACAGTTTAGTATGAAAAATTAAATAAAATAAATCTGTCTCATCATGTATCTCTCAGGGGCTGGTTCACTGACTCCTCCAGCTCACAGACACGGGGGTATCCACCCGAGGTGCAAACCCTCTCACCAATCCAGTGGGGATGTGCTGAGCTCCCCGGGGCAGAGCAGGATCTCCCGCACGTTCCCTGCCCTCGCTCAGCATCAAAGGGAAGGACAGGAAGGAAGGACGTGCTCCCCTCTGCATCCAAACCACAGGAGCCTGTCAGTCAGGGCATGATGCACCACAGCTCCATTCCATGCTGCAGCAGTTCTGGCACATTTGGTGTCCTGAGTCGCTCAGCAGCACTTGTGAGGGCAGTTCTGATAAGCTCCCTGCACACTCATCTCCCCTGAAAGCAGGTGGAAGCAATCACTTCCCATCTCACTGGGCAAAACGTCTTCTGCTCTGCTCTTACAAAACCTTTTGTTGTTTCTCCTGAGTTTCCTGCAGATCCATGAGGGAACTGGCAAATATCCTTCTCCATTCTGGCAGAGACACGAGACATTTCAAGTGCAACCCACCCCGACCCATCTTCCTGCACCGTGAATCTGACATCTCACACCACTCCAGTGGCTCTCTGCCCCTCGGGACAGGGGCTCTGCAGGAGCTCTATTCCCCTCCTGTCGAAGCTAAGTGTATCTATTAATCCATCTCCATTCAGGGAAGAGGTTTATAAACCATCTACATCATGCTACTCTACAACTACAGTTACATTTCAGACAGCAAAAGCAATAACCAAGCCTTCAAAAAGCTGTTGCAGCAGCATATCATTTTAGCAGAACCTTTTGATGTCAGTCAAAAATATTGCTGAATGTCTACTTCCAGGGGAATAGTCCTTGGAAGACAAGAGTGTCTGGCTGTACAGAGGCTCTGGAAAACTCCTCTGCAGCTTGGCATTTGCACACCAGGTAGGGCCAGTGACTGAGGAGGGAACTGTGGCTGCTCTGGTGGGACACGGCTCCTGAGGGGACAGGGAAAAAGGGCTCACCTGGCAAGGGCTGGGGAGAAATTCAGGGACAGAGCAGCACAATTATTCCTCTGTAATTATGCCAATAAATTCCGTGTTTGGACACCTCACATCCGCTGAGGAGGTAGCAGAACTCTGGCAGAACAGGCACCGCTATTGTTACACCATTCAACTTCTCCTGTAAACAAGCCCTAAAAATAATTTTCTAGATAAATCAGGCTTGCATCATGAAGAAGGGAGGCTTTAGACCAAACCCACTTCAAAGTGTTCCCAAGGCTGCATCCTGCTGCCAAGGCAGGGCACAGCAGCACTGCCTTCCTTCCACATGCTGCTTTGCAGAACAACGTCAGTTACTTAAAATTTAGATTAGAATAACTTTGCAGCTCTAGGAGGACAGCACTGACGCTGAAACATGACAAGCCAAAAGTGAAAAATGGATCCTTCAGAGAATTAAAGATTTTCATTGCTTAGACAGCAGCTCTAAAGAGCTGGACAAACTTCATGCACCCCAGACTATGGGGCAGTTGCAAAGTGCACTCAGAACCCTACAAAAAATATATTGTGCAAGTCAGAAACTACTTTTACTGATGTCTGATTATTCTTGAGCAATTCAAATCTGCCCAGCTATGTGAGTATTGCCCACAAGCCTTGGAGACACATGGACTCCACTATCAAACAGAGACACTGAAAGAGCAAAACCACACGAAGCGGCCTGGGACTGTTCCCGGGGAGCTGCTGAGGTTAAGCACAACCAGCCAGTGCCTCAAAGCACGGAAGAGCACAGGAGGAGCTTTTGAAGCTTATTCCTAGTGGCATGTTTCCTCAACAATACCTATTGCTGTTTGTTCCTTGCCAGTCAGCATCAGCTGGCACAGAACTCTCACGCGAACGCGGTGCCAGGGGCCGAGGATCCCGAGGTGGATCCGTGACCACGGGGCACGCTCTGCTCTGCTCTGCTCTCTGCAGACACACCACCCATGGACATCTGCTTCCCTCAGGGGAACTAATGACCTTTAAAGCAGCTTCCTGACAGAAGGGGCAGCCAGGTGAGGGTCAGTCTCTTCTCCCAGGTAATGAGCGAGAGGACAAGAGGGAACGGCCTCAGGCTGGGCCAGGGGAGGCTCAGGGTGGACACCAGCAGGAATTTCTCCATGGAAAGGGTGGTCAGGGCTTGGCAGGGGCTGCCCAGGGAGGTTTGGAGTCCCCGTCCCTGGAGGTGTTCAAGGAATGCCTGGAGGTGGCACTGAGTGCCCTGGGCTGGGGACAAGGTGGGGATGGGGCACAGCTTGGACTCGATGATCCTGGATGGCTTTTCCAGCCTCAGTGATCCTGGCATTCCAGTTAAGACAGGTTGGTCCCATTTAACCTGGTTTTCCCCCCAGTTAGAGCTCTGGTCTGCAGCTCCACCGGGGTTTTCGCTACAGAGGGGTGGCAGGGATCAGTTGTGTTGGCACTCCAAGTGTTTTGTTTGCTCTTACACACGGGCAGGTCTTCACTCTGAAAGCCTTCACATAAAAGGCCTGTTTATATTCAGTGGAATTTTACTGGAAAGAAAAACCCTCCAGGTTTCAAAGCAATGTGTCAAACTGCCCAGCAGGACCATCTTGCCCTGGTTTCCCTTACTCCAAATGACCACCTCCAAGTAACAAAACCTTTATCATATCCTCACACTGTAATACCCACAACTACATGGGTTATTTAACAGCTCCTTTTGATAAGCTTACATTTTCAATTATTTAAATATTAAATTGTGTTTAAATTCATTCGAATAAAATTTTAAAAGGAAATTTATTACAGAATTTGCTTTGTGCTTCAACAGAATTGAAAAACCTGTTTTGCCTAGTCTTGCCTTAATTTAACTAGCAACAATTAAATTTTAATTTGTACCATCTTACCTCAATCAATTTGTTGGCATGTTCACGGAAAACCTGGGCATATTCTTTAACTTCTTTCTCATTCCCATTCTTGGCAGCTTCAATCAATACTAAAAGAGGAACATTTGTTTCCAGAAAAGAGTCTGAAACATGGTCCATAACAGCTTTGCGGAGCTAAAATAAAAATAAAAGAATGAGTTATTCTTCAGTAGTGTTCCACTGCTGCTTCCCTCTTACTGTATTAATACGTAAAGCTTAAACTACTTTTGTCATTGATCCTTTTTCCTTTGTGTGACCAAAGCTTTCCCTGCACTAAGTCTTGTCTACACACTTTTTGCTTCAATTTAAATTAAATCTCCTTAAAAAATGGATTCGTTGTAGAAGTGCAAGTCACCAGTTTGGCCACAAATATTGATTTAGCAGCTCATATTGGTTTTGTCTGAGTAAATTTGCTGCTTTCCCTCAGCTGATTAAACAACACACTGATTTAACTTTTTTATTTTTCTGCTAGAATAAAAACATTTTTCAACAAACCTGATCCATATTCTCGCTTACTCGAAAATGGGAATATATTGCTTTAAAATCAAACAGACAAAAGGCTGATGCTACATAAATATAGTTCTCAAATAAAATAGGTTGAGATGAACACCACCAGAATCATAAAATATCACTGATTATCTTCAAAATCCATCAAGTGGAAGTTGTTTTTTGGGAGGTTTTGGTTGGGTTTTTTTCTCTCTCTTGCCATGAGGATGATTAAGACTCCAACATCTGTATCCCACAGTTAACAGGGAATTAACAGCGAATTACATTCCCACCCCACGCTTCCCTCTGAGCCACACACTGGAAGCTTCTGGCTTTTAATTCACTGAAGACAGGCCAGCAAACCCACTGCCCACTAGAAACAAATCCCCAGATAACACTTCCCAGAGGGCGAGCACGCAGCAAAGCACTCATTTGTCTCAGCCAGCACCACCCGTGACACATCCATTACCTGTCTGCGCAGGTCTCTGGTCTTCTTGGTCATTTTATCAATGGCAGAGTTCAGCGCATCGCTTCTTTCCTTGCGGCCAGCCTGAAGACAAAGAGGTAAACAGGTATTCAGGGCCTCAAAGTCACACCAGTTATTATTCATTTCAGGTATATTGTAAGGTTCTTTTTCTATTTTTAAGGTGTGTAAAGTGATTCTTGCACACTGGTAGTGGAGTCTCCACCTCCCTGATCACTGCTCCTTCCACACCCCAACCCCAGGGATCACACAACACTGCTCATGAGCAGGCAGTCAAAAGCCCAGAATCAAAAGTCAAAATCCTTATAAACCATCTGCCGGCTAAGAAATTCAACATTTCAAGTGAGTCTCCAGGCCCACCCACGGGGAGCTGCCAAGGTTTGATCCAGCACGTTTCGCCTGAGCCCTGCTGTTAGCGAGGGCAAAGGGCCAGGCAGCAGGGGCAGCTTCTCTTTTCTATCAGACACTCGTCAAAAATATCCTCATTTGTATCAAATTAAGAGTCAGATAAGACAGTGGTGGTGGTCTGGTTTTGCTGGGAGTTTTTTCTGTATAATATAGCTTATATTAGGGTTTCAAAACACACTTTATGCAACCACAATCCAATTTCTGAAGTACTAAGCCACAATCAATATAATTATCCAGTTGAGAAGGAAAACCATTTAGCAGTGCTGCAGTGAGGGTATGCCAGGTATCAGTTCTCTAGGTGACAGGCTGGTGTGAAACACCTGGATGAACAGCCTTGAATCTAAAACATCAAGTCCACTCTACAGCAGAAATAAAAAATGGGGGGGAGGGAGTTAGGATGTTGTAATGTCATTATAGTGTAATGAATTATTGAAGATTTGTCACCGCCATGATCAAGTTATTTGATTCTCATCACAAAAGGTAACTGAGAAGTGACTGGAGCTAAACCCAGGAGCTCGTTGTGACGCTGCCACAGCCTTCGGCAGCCCCGGCACCGGCCCCTGCTTTGCTCCACGTTCAAAAATCAAAGCTGAAGGCTCTAAATAAAGTGAAGATTAATGCACTGATTGACTCCACAGTTTGCTGTTCCCCTGCTCAGGGGATATGACAGACCAGACTCCCTGATCGATGGCTCTGTCCCTGGCATGGTGGCAGTGGGCAGTGCTGGCACCCGTCCTGGATGGCGGGACACTGACCCCAGAAGCTGCCACCAGGCGCTGCCCCGGCCACAAGCTGCTCCCAGACACCAACCTGCAGTGGCAGCTGCTTCTCCCCCCGACGTTTCACCCCTGTTTACCCACGGCAACGTGACCACTTCACTGAACCCACAGCACCCCTGCCCACACACCGGGGTTCTTTCCCAGGAAGACGCTTGGATCTAAGACATGTGCTCATCTATTATGCAGAAAGCCAAACATTCAGCTGTTCCAAGAAGTGCCATTTTACTTCTCCCCGGGTGCTCCCGCATTACCATTTTAACAAGAAGCAGGAGCAGGGATTTGAGGCGAGGCCACCCATCAATTCCACTTTGCTGTCCCTGGCTTCACAGCCCACAGCAGCCTCGGTGCACAGCACCAGGTGCCTTTTGGATGAGAGGAAAACCAAGAGATGGCTTCCACTAATGGACATTCAGTTCATGAGACCAGTATGCAAACACCCCAAAAAGCACATTACAGCCCGAGCAGCACTGATTTCTCACTGCTGATCCGTTCCTGTGAAACTATACCACATCCTCGCACAGAAAGAGCTGTACAATCCAACCCCACTAAATTTTAGGAAGGCAGCTCCAGTTTATTCCCACCTTGCTGGCATTCGGAAGTTTCAGTACAGAAGCTTGGCAAAAGCATGACCAGAATTTCCCTCAGAAGGCTGCAGTATAAAGCACTCTGCTAATTTAGCTCTGGTGATTTAGCACATGGAGCTACTAACTGGGATCCTTCGTTAGCGCTGAGAGGGGGCAGAGCAGGACAGACCCAGGACACCTCGGTGGCTACAGACACCCTGCTGCCACTGACATCTTAAACGATCACAGCCAGTTCCAAACGAGGTCCTGGAGACGACAACGATGAGTTTTGCCCAGCTGAAGTTTCTTGACCTTTTTTTTCCCCTCCATAATCAACACTGTGTTTCCCTGCCCCATGAACACTGTGGGGTCAATCAAACCCCACTAGGAGCTGGTGGAACACATGAAGAGCTGCACAGCCTGAGGATCACCCCTAACCACAACACTGTCCCTTTGTCCAGGCTCCCCCACACCTTGGGAATTTCACCCACTGGTTCCACCCTAGAGCTCAAAAGTCCTGTTTGAGCTGGTCTCCCTCTCTCAAGCAATAAATCATGTTTTAAAGGCTCCAAGTGCCAGTTTAGCTCTTCTGGGTAATTTGTTCCACTAACCAATTAGCCTGACCATTAAGAACTGGTCCTCATGTCTAGTGTGAACCTTCACCGAGGAGCCAGCTAACGACCCGGCAGCACAAGGCAGCCCAGCCATCAGCTGCTGCTGTCCACGGGATTAGGAGGGCTCACAAGAGTGAAGCCCAAATATTCAGATTTCTAACAGGATTTTTAGATATTCAGCACAAAACTCTGCTGAGGGCATCACAAGCCCCGCAGTCAGCGAGCAGCTAATAGATTCAGTAGATTTAATAGGGTCATGATGACCATGTCAATCATTCTGCAGTACGATATCCCAGCTCTGTCCAGTATCATGGATAATAAATTTAGCCATGGTGTAAATTTACTTTAAATTCAATCAGATCTTTATCAAAGAGGATAGAATTGATGTTGAAAATTGCTCGTTTCCCCCACCCCCTTAACCTGTGCTCTTCCCCCACCACTGCTGCCCTGCTTGAAGAGCACCACAAACACTCCCTGTCGCATCCTTGAGGTCCCAGCTCATGCCACCATCCCCAGCAGGGCTTATTTTAATGCTCAAAGCAAAGAAAGGGGATTTGTACACAGGGAGGGGAGCAGAATCACCATTTCTGTCACAAAGCATTCCTGCTGTAGGTGTGCCATCTGAATTCAGACAACCAAAAGACAGACCCGTGCTTTCCCTACAGCTGTGGAGGTTAAAATCTAATCCCAACTGATTATAAAGGTACAGGAGCACAGTGGTGGTGGTGCATTCCACCAGGATCAGCAGAGCATGTGCTGTAACCAGCTACTCAAAGATATGGTTTTGTAGCTAAATTTCACAAACATCTGTTGTTAATCTTAAAGGTTCGTCACCAGTTTGGGTTAAGCTGAGCCCACAGAGGTACTGAGGGAGATGGTGCCTCCTGCTCAGCACCACCTCACACCAACCCTGCAGAGCCCAGCATGCCCCCTCCCCAAATCAGCACCCAGATGTGAGCCAGATGTGCCACTGCTGAGAGCCACCAGCGCCCCATCTGCCACCCACCACACAATCACCCCAAAAGGATGGATGGCAGAGAGGTTTCTGCGTCAGGTATCTGTGAATTGTCTTTGGGCAGCATCCTGGTTAATGATGGGGGCTGAGTAAGCGACAGATCAGTGCTTGGCACACCTTCCTTTGGCAGGCAGTGGTGTGTCACTGTGCCACCTCTGAGCTCTGCTTCCAGGGGACACAGGACATCAGTTCCCAGCTGCATTTTGTCCCGTGCTTGGTTTTGCCTTGCCACCCAGCCTAATTCCATGTCTACAGAGGATAACCATGCACAGCCCTCCATCACTGTGACAGCAGGGCTGCCAACAAACTCCAGATAGAGCAAGGCTGATTGAAGGCCAGGCAGTGTGAGCACTGAAGCGTGACCCACACGAATTCCAGCAGAGTTTTCACATCCAAGGTATGCCGGTGGAGGAAGCAGGACTGTGCCCTGGTTTGCTGCAGGAAGGAGTCTCCCACAGCCAGCCCACAGCTCAGCAAAGCAAATGGGCTGCACGGCATCGTCCAGGGTTCAGCAAGAACCTCAGGGACAGTAAAGCTGCCTGCACTGTCCCCCCTGCCCGGCTGGCCGTGCCACAGCACTGCCACCCTGACATCCCTCCCCACGGCCAGGCTGCACCTGGAGAGGGGAAGGGTGGCTCCTGCACTCGCCCTGGTACAAGGAGGAAGTTACGATGTGCAGCCAGTGCCAGGTGCAGAGAGCTGCTGGACAGGGAGGTGACAGCCACCACGCTATGCCACCACACTTGCCCTTTGCTCCCAGGAAGACAAGGACACCCAACCTACAGTGCCCTGTGCCATCCCTCCCACTGCCCTCCCCCAAAGGACTCTCCTGCTGGCCTGAGGCACTGGGCACATCTGCTGCTGGATCACCTCGGGCATGCCTTTGTCCCGTGGGCCCCTTCCCAGGGCTCAGCGCTTCCACGGCAGCGCATCCGAGTGACGGCGCGCACACGGTGACGCTCCAGCCACACGTCCCTGCTCGCCTCCTGCCTCCCAGCCCCGTGACACAGCACAGAGACAACCTTCTGGCCAAAAGGCAGCAAATCCTCCCGTGGTCCCCGAGGTGCTAATGCCCAGCAACAACTCCCCCAGCCCTTCCTGCAGGCAGAGGGGTGAGCCGGCTGCTGTGCAGTGCCACACACGCGGCTGCGTGTCCCGGGTGCTGCAGTCCCACCTGCAGCTCCAGGGCTTGCACCCTCCAGGCCCCCAGCACAGCAAAGTCACGCAGCCCCCACATCTACATCCAGTAAAATTAGCTTGTATGTGGTTCTTAATACACTAGGAAGGCTTCCACAAGATGTCAGCCTAACTAAATGACAACGCTCGCCTCAGGGTGCAATTCTACTTTCCCAGCGCACGGGTTTAGCAGGAAAACCAGTTGTGCTGCTGCTCCAGGAGTGGGGTAGGTGAGAAGCCCCCGAAAAGGTTATCTGGTCCTAGCAAGCTTATTCCTGCCGATTTCCCTGTCCACGTTGCACACGAGGGTTCAGGCTGCCATAAAGCTCCCGCTGTGGCAAAGTGCCCAGATGGCATCAGACATGGTTTTCCTTGCTGGGCAATGAGTTTTCAGCCTCAGAAGAAATGCATTTGCATGAGTTTTCTGGGGGTTTATTCCCAGCCTCTTGCACCTTGACACCCCAGGCAGCTCCCAAGGAACAATGGGAATGTTACTGCAGTGTTCCAGACTGAGGAGACTCAGATGCACACTTGTGGTAATAACTGTTATTTCACAGCAAGTGCACATAAAAACACGTTTTGCTAAGAAAAGCACCCATAAAGTTCGTGTTAACAGTTTCCTAAACAGGAAACTTGCTGGCAAGGTGCTAAATAGCCCTTGTTTGGTTAAGGGCCAAAGAACGGAGAGCTTCAGAAAAGGAGCAACTCACCATGTTTGAACATTAACTCTTAACTCTGTGCCAAATTACACAACCGTAACGTGGGAGGAACCTACCAGCAGATATTGATGCAAAAAAGCAAAATGTTTCCAACGATACCTAATTTCAGTCTCATGGTAAGAGCAAAGAGGCAGCACTGGGGAGGGTTAACAGCTGACCTCAAATCATACCCCGTGGAATGTTGTTGTGAAATGTTATGGTAACATGTTGAAATGTTATTAGAATTCAAAGCAACGCCTGGGATCAGGGTGTTGCACAGAGCTGCTCCAAGAACCCTCCGCAGGTGCTGCGGAGCCGCGGTTCTGTCGGACAGCTGGAGCTGAGCCTGAGCTCTTTGTACACTGAACATTAAACAAGAAGAAACTCTTTAGATAGGTTTATGTAATTTCTTTGCATGTATTTCTTTCACCCTGGAGCAAATGTGAAAACACTTATTATGGCAGAGCAATTTAACAGATTTATCTAACATTTCCTAATTTGCTTAATCATTAAAGACAGTTACTCTCCTGACGGGTTCAGGGTAGGGGTTTATTTGTTTTGCTTTAGCTTTTTTTGAGGTTTTTGAGGTTTTATTCTTGTGTGTTGTTAAAGAGTTCACCTTCTCCATCCCTTTACTTTCCACTCAGTGCTCCCCTTGAGTCTGCCCATCCCAGAAAGGGAGCAGCAGAGGGAGCGTTACCATTCCACCACAGGACAGCCAAGGGAGAAGCAGGCAGGAAACAGCAGGTCTTGGTTTAAGCAAGGACCTCCAAGGAACCAAAGCAAGGAACCAACACTTACCAACAAGGTAAATGGCCATTTTATTTTAAAATCTTCTTTTGACACAATTCATCTTGCTCCATCAGCATGGGAAATTTGTTATTCTCGGCTCATTCCAGATCTTGGAGGTCAGAGGTGATAACTCGCTGCTACATGGCAAACATTGTCAAGTGCCTCCTACTACATTATTGCTTTATATCCCAAGGTGAAAATAAAAAAAAAGCTTATCCAAGTTGCCTGGAGGGGGAAGCCAGCATCCCCCTGCTGCACCCACACTGAGCCACGACCAGAGCAGTGGCTCCGAAGGCTTCACCAGCACATGCATCCTAAAAACATAAAAATGTCAATCGAGCCTGGTCATTTACCTTTCAGTACCAGCTGTCCCAGGGGAGAGGCTGCTCTGAATAATGGGGCAATGAACCTTTAAAGCAAGCAAACAGCCCTGAGAGCCCACTGTCCTCCTCCTGGCCGTGCACGCTCCGGCCAGAGCCCGGCAGGGCTGGAGAGCACACACAGCTCTGCGGGGGCACAGCTCTGCAGCCCTGAACCCACAGGGTAACTGTTACAGACCCACCCTGCAGCCAGGGGCTCGAGGAGGTGGTGTCCCCCTCTCTGAGGGGACACACAGCAGCAGGACATAGAGGGTGACCACAAGGAAGCCCTCGCACGGCTTCGAGCCCCGACTGGAAATGCCAACCTCACCATTTCCTCCCTGCACTCCAGTGCCCAGCAAAAAGCAAGTACAAAAGCCACCGTTTGGGAAGAGAAAATAGATTTTCTAGTTTCGTAACCGCACACTGTCAAGCTGGATTCCAATTAAATTTTTCCTGTGCCCCTAACGCAAGCTTTGCTTTTTCCAGAAATTTCCCCTGGCTTGAAGCGCTCGCCCCTGTGCCCTGCTCCTGGGCTGTAGTTCCTGACACGCCGGCTCCAGCCGCACCACTGCTCTCTGCACTTCTGCAGGGACCACAGGCGCACACGGCTGTCACACGGAGCTCTGAGCTGCCCAATCCCTCTCACCTCCACGAAAGCCGGTGCTGACCAGCATCCTCTATTCAAACTCTGCGCATTTTGCATCTAAAAGTTCCTTTCGTGCAGGGAGATTTGGCAGAAAAGTGGGAGCAGGCAGCACTCAGGCACTTCCACCCGCGGCTCTGCGCTGCTTTTAACCCCAGCTGAGCAGAGCCGGCGCAGATGTGGGGGGAGCTGGGTGCTGCAAGTCTCTCCTGCTCCTTCTGTCGCGGGGACGGAGGAAGGACTCCTGCCGCTGGATTTTTCCCCCTCTATCAGTGGTCTTTAACATGATCACAGCATGCAGCACAATGCTTTAAAACAGCAAAGCTTCTGGAAAACCCAAACAAAAGGAACGTCACCAGGTGACGTCAGCCTATATAGAGCCCTGTGTGGTCGCAGCGCATAAGCAAATCCATTCTTGTGCCGCTTCCCTGAAAAGCTTTTCAGTAAATGCACTCATGCTACTACAGGAGCTTCTCTCAGCAATAAGCCACCCATCTGCCATCAACAAGTTAGGACTAAAGGAAGCCACAGCTGCGGAGAAGGAAAACGTGAGCTTCAATTAACCAGCTGAGCAGCCGCGGAGGACGAAAACTTGTATTAAGATTTAAAAATTGCAGACCTGTCAGAGGAGATCAAGGCAGCAATTTCAAAAGGAATATTCCAAGAGAGCATCGTGGATTTTGCACTAATATCAAAGGACACTGAACCCAGTCAATTATTCAAGGCTGTCTTACATTAGAGCCTTTCACAGACTCACGGCGTTGAGTCTCGAACTACGACTGAATGCACCCTCCAATGTACTCAAAAGAATGGGTAAGTTCCTGCGTTTCTCTGTTCCTTGTATAATGAATGACGGCTCTGCTTTAAAGGAGCAGTTAAGATGCTAAAGCCGATTGCTCCGCACTGAACCTTATGAAAAAAATGTTTTCCGATAGTGCCACAGTAACCCTCCGTAATCGAGATAAAGCCTCCTCCTAAGTGTAATGTCCAAGTATTCGGTTTGTCGTAGTAAGTTGTTTCTTGCATTTAGAATTAGCTTGTTGGAAATGCATGGCAATGTTATCTGCAGTGAAATCTTCCACCGTGATGTTCCAAGTGTACTGATAAGGCTATCCTATCTTGTTGTTTTCCTAAATTATATTCTGCAGGCTTACATTTCAAGTGGCCATTAGGGGCTCGTATGCTGGCAGCACTATATGCAATGAGTATGGTTTTAAAAATGCTGCCTGCCTTGGGCATGGCTTGTCCACCAAAATGTCGCTGTGAGAAGCTGCTCTTTTACTGTGACTCTCAGGGGTTTCACTCAGTGCCAAACACCACTGAAAAGGGCTCGCTAGGTTTGTCACTGAGGCACAATTATATTTCTGAACTTGAAAGGGATCAATTTGCAAGCTTCAGTCAACTTACTTGGCTTCACTTAGATCATAATCAAATTGCAACAGTCAGAGAAGATTCTTTTCAAGGACTGTATAAACTTAAGGAATTAGTCTTAAGTTCCAACAAAATCTTTCATTTGCCAAACACAACTTTTAGCCAGCTGCTTAACCTGCAGAATTTGGACCTCTCTTTTAATCAGTTATCCTCTCTGCACCCCGAGCTCTTCTACGGCCTTCGCAAGCTACAGACCTTGCACTTGCGATCCAACTCCCTGCGGACCATCCCGGTCCGCCTGTTCTGGGACTGTCGTAGCCTGGAATTCCTGGATTTGAGCACAAACCGCTTGCGAAGTTTGGCTCGCAATGGATTTGCAGGATTAATCAAGCTGAGGGAGCTTCACCTAGAGCACAACCAGCTGACAAAGATTAATTTTGCTCACTTCCTCCGGCTGAGCAGCCTGCACACGCTCTTCTTGCAGTGGAACAAAATTAGCAACTTGACATGTGGGATGGAGTGGACCTGGGGCACCTTAGCAAAGCTCGATTTGACTGGAAACGAAATCAAAGCCATCGACCTCACCGTCTTTGAAACTATGCCTAACCTTAAAACCCTCCTCATGGATAACAACAAGCTCACCACTCTGGATTCCAAGATCCTGAGCTCGCTGCCATCCCTCACCACCGTGGGCCTCTCCGGCAATCTGTGGGAATGCAGCCCAAAGATCTGCGCCTTGGCCACATGGCTGAGTGGCTTCCAAGGTCGGTGGGAGCACTCCATCCTCTGCCACAGCCCCGACCACACCCAGGGAGAGGATATTCTGGATGCAGTGTATGGTTTTCAGCTTTGCTGGAATTTATCGACTGTGGTTACCCCCGTGGCTACGACGTCGTACACAGCTCCAACTACCGAGTACACGAAAAGAATAAGCTCTTCTCATTTCCATGTGGGAGACAAAGAGATTCCAACTACGGCAGGCATGGTCGTTACCACCGAAGAACATTTCCCCGAGCCAAACAATGCCATCTTCACTCAGAGGGTAATTACAGGAACAATGGCTTTATTGTTTTCTTTCTTTTTTATCATTTTTATAGTGTTCATCTCCAGGAAGTGCTGCCCTCCCACACTAAGGAGAATTAGGCAGTGCTCAATGATTCAAAACCACAGGCAGCTCCGATCCCAAACGCGGCTGCATATGGCCAATATGTCAGACCAAGGACCCTATAATGAGTACGAACCCACCCACGAAGGACCCTTCATCATCATCAATGGCTACGGACAGTGCAAGTGCCAGCAGCTGCCCTATAAAGAATGTGAAGTATAATACCCACAGCCCATCACAAAGTAAATCAGATAAGTAACCTATTTTAAAATTGTAGGGACCTACATCAGATTCTAATTTTTACAAATGTTGACATAAAGCCTAATTTTCCAAGCTACTTAATGGAAACATTGTTTATGGAGTGGTGCAGTATTTTTAAGTTTTTTAAAAAATAAATCCATAATATTTTCAGTGTTAAAGAAGCAATGATTACAGTAAACTTGCACTCCTAATGTTTAAAAGTCTAAAGAGATGCTCACCTCAAACTATGTAAAATGTTTCATGTTATGTAATTATATGACTGTGTGTAAACATTTATACCCGAGTCTCCATATTCTACTTTTTCTACTGCAACCAGTCCGAGGGGAAGGATACTGGAAATCTGTGCAGGGATCTGTGGGGGACGTGCGCTCCGTTTGTTCCACTGCAGCTGGAGGATCCCAAACACTGCAGCTGGCTCCGGGCACTTTAAGGGCAGCCGCGGAGGAAGCTTTTCCTCCTCTGAGCATTTCACTCCAGTAAGGGAAGGGAGGGAAAACAAAAGGAAAAAATAATAAAAAGCCACAAAGATCCGGGTCGGAATTGCAGCGCATTGGGGTGCATTTATCTGAAATACAGTTTTGCTCTGTGCGTGTTCATAGCTCGGCTTGCTGAAAGGGACGGCAGGCACAGGAAGGAGCAGTTCACATGGGCACACACATGGGCACAGAGCCCCGGGCAGGATGGGCACACACACATGGGCACACACATGGGCACAGAGCCCCAGGCAGGATGGGCACACAC
>VZTF01007554.1:103258-160005 GCA_013397755.1 Cnemophilus loriae | reverse complement strand
GGCACACACCCAGGAGCAGGATGGACACACACCCCCCAGCAGCAGGATGGACACACACCCCCCAGCAGCAGGACAGCCCTCGGCGTGTCCCCAAACTGGCAGTGCAGCTTCTTTAGGGAGGCTCAGCACGCCGGGATCGATTGGAAATATTAAGTACGTTCAGTCCTCGGCTCCCCGGTTTCACTTGATGATGCTTTTCATGAATTCAGGCTAATTACTTAATGACGATGAACAAACAGCATTTCAACACCTTTTCATGTGTAAATACCCTTAATGCAAGGTTCTCTTAATTAAAAGCAAATATCAACAGCGAGGTTAAGGAGAAGAGGGAAGGAAGAAAGGAAGGAAGGAAGAAGCCTCTCTTTGTCCCCCTGCTGCCCCCCCAGCTGAGGCTTCCTCTCGCTGGGAAGCTATTTTCATGCACTAACTCCACTGGTTTCTCTGGAGACAGAATTAGCCCCTGTAACATAAGCTCTCACTTGTCCTCCTCTTCCAAAATTCAAGATAAAAAAAGACCCCTTCTGATAAGTTAGGATAATATGATTAGTTTATAGAATAGTTCACTGAAAAATGTTTTGTTTCTTACTTGATATGGGACAGAATCTAAACTAGTATGACTTTTAAAAAAATCATATATAAATATATATACACACACACCTCATTCTAAGGGGTAATTTGGTTTCTTTAGCCAGAAGTACCATATTGCTATTTATACTCTATTATGGAATTATATGTAAATATTTGCAGATCTATGCAGTGATGGTGGTANGGGGTCTGCAAAGGATTACATTATTTTTAAGTCAACTGCTCAAATATTGTAAACATTCTAACCAAAGCTAAAAGATTCAGAGGAATGGAGAATTATTTTATATATATACATGTACGTGTAACTAAAAAATGTGTTGTGTCCAATGCTGCAGTGTTAAACAATTACCAGCACACCCCGAAGAAGAAACAAAATTCCTCACAGTGTTGCCATACCTTGATCAAATCCATAATTACAGTATGCTAATTGTGATGTACTAAACTATCCTGCAAACTTTTTAAACAGAAAAACCACTGCATAAAAGTCTGTTTGCTATTTCACTCTCCTTTTCTCTCTGTATTACCACTTAGTGAGGTATTTAGGGTGCAATTATACGCAGTTTGATGTTTTCTTGTGAGATGAATTCGTCCAAGGCAGTTATAGCAAGATAAGTAACTTCTGTTAAGATTTTACATAAAGGTTTTTCAATTGCTGGTTTTGAAGAGATTAATTTGCATCATTTTACTTTTACATACAGTGCCCTTATTATAAAACCAATATTTTGTTTACTTCCCTTGACTCTGTACTTTAATGGAAGAGATCCAGTGAAGCCTAATGGATTTCCATAGAGATATCTTTGAACTCTTGTTACTGTTAATACTAAGATGAGTCCATTTACACCTGTTCTGGGAAATTAATTACTGCTTTTAACCGACTACAAAAAATCCTGTGGGATAGGTGGACAAAGAGCAGATATTCTGGATGATTAAATCCCACGAGAGGCAGAAGGCCAGAGCTAAGCTGAGAAAGACAAACCCGTATTGGTCCCCAGGGGTATTCAGCCGACTGTAGGAAGATTTGCTTTGCTCCTTCCTGTAACTAAGTGCTCACAGCTCTCCCGAGGCCCAGGATGCTGCTCTAGGGGCAGCTGAGTGAGCAGTGAGTGGGCACTGAGTGGGCATCACTCTCCCTGCCCGTGCACCTCCCTCACCCTGCCCTGGCTGGCACAGGTGGGCTCTGGGAGCCTGGGAGGAGGCATTTAGGGATGACTTCCACCTATAGCTGCAGGGTACCTGCACAGACAAAGTCATCACTGAGCTCGTTAATGATCCTGGCAGCCAAACAATGTGGCTGCTCTGCCATCCCCCATCAGGTGTGACCCTGCACTCCGATGGCCTCAGCTGCATCTGCAGGAAGCAATCCCACCTCGTCCCTGCAGAAACCCTGGCTGTAAGGCAGCTCAAGGGGTACCACGCCAGTCTTCCACATGGGAACAAGAAGTGGCTGCTTGATGAAGAGCTGAGGTTCCTCCAGAGGAGGTGCCTTCCCAACACCTCAGCTCTGTCCCACTCCATGTTTATAAGCTTTTAATTACACCCAAGAAGAGCAAAGACAGACACTCCAGCAATGCTGGGTTTAACCCTCTTCTCCATCCCTGCCACTCATGGCGATGTTCCAAGCATTAAAGCACTGTTCCAGTGCCTCTCCAAGCAAACCCACCCAGGCACCCAACCTCTCCCTCCCACCAGCACTCCCAGTTCCCACTGGTCCTGCAGTGCTTGGCTTGCAGACAGCAAAGCAGGAGGCCAGCAGGCACAGCCCAGCACCATTCCCACTCCCTCTGTGTACTCCACACTAACCCACAGCCCATCTCCCAAATGCCGTGCTTTACGTCTGCTATTTCCAAACCCATTTGTTGCCAGGTTCCAGGCATAAGCAAAGCAATTCTGCAAACATTACATTTGGGGTAACAGGTATCATAAAACTCACAGAATGTCAAACAGCAGCAGTGAAGTCAACCTGAATTCCCTGCAGAGGGACAGCGAGCGCCAGGCAGAGCCATCGCTCTGCACAAGGACACGGCCAGAGGCTGTTCATATTTTTTATTTTAAAGTTACTGTCTTCCATTTGCAATTGCTTGTGACTCTTCCAGGCAAGGAGGGGATTGGAATAATTGTGCTACTCAGCAGTCTCTGATTTATTTTGTTGATGGAACAAGAACCACGATGATTTGGTTTAAATTAATCGTATTTCAGTATGAGCACTGGCTGATGACAGGAGCTTGTTAACCTGCCCTCCCCACAAACCATCTCTGCTGCACAGCCTCGGTTTGTACAGATCCCACATTGCTTACAGGTGCTTCAACACCTCCAGGCACAGCCCCAGAGGTCTCTGGGTCTTGTAGAAACAGAATTTCTTGTACTGCTCTTGAGGTCCTCATCCCATCCGAAGATCTCCAGCCTCGCTGATCTCCAGGCAGCTTCCCCTGCTCCCCACCCTCGTGTCAGCGAAATGGAAGCCCAGCAGCACAAGTTCAGGTTTTGAGTCATCCTCCTGGAACAGGCTGAATTAACGCTCCCAGTTAGTCGCTCTGCATTAGATCAGTGTTTAAACGCACACAAGTGAAAATTACTCGATGAAGGGTAAAATGGGTGAGTGTTCAGTCTCCAGCTGAAGTGTTCCTGTGCACTGAGCTCCCATTCCCTATCAGATGGAAACATAATGAATGCTGCTCCATCAGTGTTTGGTTTTGTTTGCTTCTCCCCCAAGCAGAAATGATTCGATTTTTCAGTGATCAGCCACATGCAAATCTGAGCTTCTGTCCCATTACCCCCTCAGAAGACAGGGGCCTATTGCTACTTTGTAAAACCAGAAACATCCCGTGGCTTCAAACCAGAAATCTGCACTACACACTTATTTTTAATGTGTCTCAGATAATTTCTGTACTACTTTAATGGAAATAAAGTTGATTTAATTTTGTGATCTGTGTAGCTATCAAAATCCATCTGTTCAGACCTATGAAACTTACCCAGGAGCTGAATTTCATCTTTCTTATGAAGTTTTCCATAAAAATTAAACAAGTTCAGAGGGGGATACAGTATTTCTCCTCCCCCTGAAAAAGGGAACAAGCAAGGAAACAACAGAAACCAAAGGCAGCAGCCCCTCCCTCCCCACACCTTCCTCCACTGCAAATGTCCCAGATGCTAAAATTGGTGCTGGGCTTTGCTTTTTAAGGCACCACGTTAGCAGGATGCTTGGAGATAATTTCAGAATCAGCTGGAAATTCAGCATTTCACATCTTGTGTAAAAATCTTTTGAGAGGCATCTAGGGGAAGGTACCAGAAGCTTTGAGGAGTACAGTCAGGCCTCGGATGGGGTGAAACACCGTTGGTTGTACACCACCGTGTAAGCACTGAGAAGCTACGCCTGCCATCCCCCAAGCACTCCTTTGTAAAAAGCCAAACAAAACCCACCCTATTTTTCTTTTTACTAATGAAAACACTAGTAAGTGAACTATTCTACCAGCTTAGCAACCCAAGATTGCAGAGAGTCCTGGATGCGTTGTGTTTAAATTATGTTTCAAGAGCCAGCTTCTGGTGGGAGGGGGCGTGAGTAATGGAGTAAAACAAGTGCAGTGTACAGAAGCATTTTGTTATTAAAATTGTGTATACTGTAAAACTGAATTTGCCTCTTTCTTCCTCCCTTTTCAAGCAGAGGTGCCAAAACCTCACTCTTTCATGGCGTGTTAAAACCAGTCTGCACCCACTGTCCCAAGCAGGCGAGTCGGGTTTGGGCCATTTGCCAGAGTCACACCAAATCCAGCCCCTCCTGTTGCACCACAGTGAGCAGGGCTGCGGGGGCTCTTCCCAAACCAGGGGTCTCCGGACGAGCAAAAACTGAACGAGCAGGATGGGAGGGAAAACCAAACCACAGCCAAACTCTGGGCCCTTGAGTAGCTGCATCGGGGTCAGCGCAGGCACAGCCCGGCCGAGCTGCCGAGCCCTGGCTGTGCCCCAGGCGTTCCCTGTGTCCCCAGGAACACCTGCACGGCCACCTGGGGGTCCCCGTGCCAGCCAGGAGCTGGCATTTCCAGCGGCACCGCCCTGCCAACAGCGTGGCCAGGACAAACAGCCCGTACGGCTCAGAGGTGTCACACAGCGAGACCTCCCCTCAGCTCCGAGCCACAGCCCTCCAGGAAAGGTCCCAGAAACATTCCTGGTACCAGCAGCGCTCTTTCCACGGGCTCCCACAGCCAACACAGCGTTCGGAGCCACCATGGCTCAGTATCACGGGAAGGATTTCTGGGTCTGAGGAGCGACAAGTTCACAGACACAGCCCGAAAGCCGTGATAGAGAACTGAACAAAAGAACAAGTTTCAGGATGTTCCAAGATGATTACATGCACTGAACCGCCAGCTAAAATCATTTTAGTAACTAAGCTTTAGCTGCATTTACTTTTTTATCAAAAGGTTTGGCTGGAACAAGTTCTCAAGGGTTTTAAATGTCAGCTGGCAAACTGCCTCTCAAATCCTTCTAATACTTCAAAGCAGCACATGATATATCTATTTTCTTAAACTCTCAGAGACTAATTTTACAAGCAAAAGCATCTCTCAACTACAAACCCAGTTGTTCTCACAAGCAAAGGTAACACACCTCAGAGAAAAACCAGTATTCTGAATACATTATGCAAAACCTTTAAATCCAATTAGGAACAAGGAAATGTCAACATCACTAGCAACTTACTTTTAAAATGTAGGCTCTGTTAAGACAACTGCAAAAAAACGGAGATTCAAGAATTTGACTGGAGATGATTGCACAAATGAACTGAAAACTGCAGCACTGGGAAACCCTGGCTCCCTCCTCCAGTGAATGTCCAGGCTAAGGGTCAAGATTCAGTGACAGTGTTCACCCACCACAAAACCCTGTAATCTGTTCTTAAGGAAAAGCTCTACAAAAATCACTGTTACCTAATCAACAATTTCATTACCAAGAAGATCTTAAGAAATTTTATTATAATGAGTTAAAGCTGTGTTTGTCATATTTGACATGGGATTCCCATGGTCTGGGTCTCATTTTGGAAGAAATTTTTTCACAGTGAGGATGGTGAAGCCCTGGAATAGGTTACCAAGAGGTGGTGGATGCCCCTTGCCTGGAAACATTCAAGGCCAGCTTGGACAGGGCTTTGGGCAACCTGACCTACTTGAAGCTGTTCCTACTCATTGCTGGGGGCTGCACTAGGGGGGCTTTTAAAGGTCCCCTCCCACCCAAACCATTCTGTAATTCTATGAAACAAAAACATGACAGGTGTCCCATAACAAAATTCCATGTTAATTTCTGTGATGCACAACTCCAGAGGCCTGGCTGCCAAGGGCACTGAGCAAACCTTTCTGGGCTGACAGGTAACCAAATCCTGATTTCTGCTCTTCAGCTGGTTTTAATCCACAAGGTCTATAATTTGACTTTTTCTTCTAAGTCTTCTAAAAGGACAAGAGTTAAACACAGACAAAAATCATTTGAGCACAAAAACCAGGAGCAAGAAGCTGAACCATGACCAGAGGGGAACATCCCTTGAGCTAAACCCAACTTCTTCTCCCAGTATATAACACAAACACTTCCAGCATGCACACACAAGCAAAACGATCTCTGCTACCCGGATGGTTAAATGAAGGAATAAATCCTTCTTTTATAAAACCAAAGCATCCATTTTAAATGCCATGGAAGTAACTTCCCCATTATCCCCCAGCAGACCCAACTCCTTGTACATTGAATACTCAAGCAAGCTGGGCACAGAGGAGGTGCTGGTTTCCCTTCCACCCCTCCCGACCCCAAAGGGTGGGCAGTGCAGCCACTGTTTGATAGAGCTGCACCACGCTTTACACCAGTTTAAAGAACCAGCTGTATTTCATGAGAAGTCTTGGAGTAAGTGGAAAAGGTTCATCCATCAAGAGGGTTCTTAAATAATGAATGAGTCATAATTCTTTACAGTCAAAAGCAATTAATTTTCTGTATTGTAATCGGGAGAATAAATCTGAGAAATCCATTCTAATGGCTCTGAATCTGCAGGTAGTGGTGCAGCTGAATTTTTAATCTTAAAATACAGGAGCAGTGAGGACTTCTGCTGTTTAAACATACAATCTTCTACCAAACAGAACAGCTTTACCGCATATTTAATAGGTAGAACGGGTTTTGTGAGACCACATGAGACTAAAGACAGCAGTAGATATAGGAAATGCATTTCAAGCAGAAAGACCCTTCCAAGATACCTCTTAACCACTAAAATAGTATAAAAGAGTAAAATAGTATAGCCACTAAAATACTTGAAATATCCTTTATGAAGTGTACAAAATATTCAGAAAATCTTACTGCAAGAAGTACTCTTGCTTCTATGTTTGCAAAGAGCTAAAAATATTGAGAAGCGTGTTAGCGTGGAATCCAGCTCAACCCTACAGCAAGTATTCCTATTCAGATGCATTTGCTCTCTTTCCCTCTAACTCCTAAATAATCCATCACATATCCAGAACCTCTGCCTCAAAAGCCATGTGCTGTTAGCTGGGACTATCACTTTCTGCCCTCAAATGGATTGCTTCAACCCTACCACCACTTTAAGTTTGAATTCTTTTAGAGAAAAAAACCCTGTAAAATTAATAGAGCTCTTAGTAAAGCTAATAATGACACAGTCTGCCAGGAGGGGGAACATGGGGAAGGCGACAGGGACACAACACTACAAGGGCGTTTCCATCTCTGAAGGCAGCACACAGCACTTAACTGGGGGAAAAACATATTTCCCTGCACTCTCAGCAGCTTTGCTAACAACCTCTGCTTTGAGGAAGGCAAATTTCAGCTGCCCAAGCAGCCCGGCTGCTCCAGAGGGGAGTCAAGCACTGAACAGCCTCAGCACACACCTATCAAAGGATGCGAGCCAGGAACAAATCACCCAGCTGGGAAAACCACCAGGTCTAAGCACACATCTCTGATTTAAAGAGCAGGAGATACTAAAGCACCATCTCTGCTGTCCTCAGGAGAGGACAACACGCTCCAGTAAAGACGTGGAACTACTTATTGATCCCGTCCAGCCCCGAAGCACGCCGTACCCAAACAAACAGCAGCAGCTGCTTGAAATTCTGGCTGAATAATTTAAAGGTTAAAGAACTCCTCCTCAAGCTTTCCAGATAGTCCTGAAGATGGAAATAGCTGGAAATAGATGGAATTGCTTCCAGGTAGGACAAACACCGAGCTCAGCACCCAGGGGAGCAGCAGGCCACTGCAAGGCTGACCCGAGCACAGGCAGCCAAGCTGGGGAACTCCTAACGACAGCTGGAAGCTCTCGGGGTATCAAGTGTGTATCTTCAGGGTCCAGGCCTTCACGAATTCCACAGCCACAGCGCAGGCAGGCAGGGAAAGCCATCTCTAGTTTATATTCTTCTCTGTGGATGACCGGCTTAGCTCCAGGACGTCCTTTAGCACCACAGCAGCTGTGGAGCTTGCAAGTAAGGGAGCTGTGACTACATGACAGGTGCCTTCTGCCTGCAATTAGCATCCAGAAACTTCCCAAAAGGCTAAGGTTAGAACTCTGACTGGGCTGAACCAGAAAAAAAACCAAAACCAACCAAACAAAAATGAAAACAAAACAAACAAAAAACCCAGTGAGCTTTGGCAGGTCCTGCATCTTTAACACGGCGCTACACTTCTGAACAGAACAAAAATCAGGTACTTCTGACAAGTTCCCAGAGTCTGTGGTGACAAGGAACTTTTAGGAGCTGTCTGTTCATCCCTTACTGAAACTACAAAGCAGCAGCCTCAATGTCTCCCGTGCAATGAGCTCTTGCCAGGTATTCCTCCCGGCCAGGGAGTGCAGAGCAAGTCTCTGGAGCAGCTAAAATACCACCCATGGTTAAACTCAGCAAACACCCACAGAGCCCACTTTGTAACAGCACAATGCCATCAGGACTAAGGAATTTCAGTTATTTACACACCACTCAAAATACCCTCAGTGCTGGGAACTGCTGGACAAGCTGCAGTGCCTCTTCCACGCCAAGTTTCGGATTTGTCAGCAATGTAAATATTTGTTGACAAATCTGAAACTTGGATAAAACCACCGCTTTGTTCCACATCCAAGAGGTGTTTCTGGAACGAATTCAAAGCCTTTGCCCCCCTGCTGCAGAGCTGTCCCTTCCCAGCACGGCCCCGGACAGCAGCAGGAGGTTCCTGAGCAAACAGCACTGGCACAGCAGTGGGATTATGGCACGGAGCAGTGGGATTATGGCACGGAGCAGTGGGATTATGGCACGGAGCAGTGGGATTATGGCACGCAGCAGTGGGATTATGGCACGGAGCAGTGGGATTATGGCACGGAGCAGTGGGATTATGGCACGGAGCAGTGGGATTATGGCACGGAGCAGTGGGATTATGGCACGGAGCAGTGGGATGTGAGCGCTCCACACCTTCCTCAGCCCCTTCTGTCTCACAGCACACCCTAAAACACAGGCACAAATGGAAACATGGACAAGCAGGAGGCAGCCTCCAGTGCAGCCAGCAGATAAATCCCAGGGATATTGTCCCTTCATACCTACAGCTGTCTATGGACAACAATTAACTTGACAAAGGGTGCCAGGGAGAGTGTCCAGAGACACATGAAAAAGGTTTATGCCACATTCAAATGAGCTGATGCCACCAGGCTGCAGACTGCTTCTTTCTTCTTAGTGGGCACTCCATCATTTGAATATGCCCCAATAAAGCTGCATCATCGAGAGAGGAACTTTCTGACACCTACTTTTACTGTCCATTTATTCAAAACCAGGAGTCTTCATCAGGCAAATTAATAAGCGATCATCAGCTTTAGAAAGCAATTCCAATTGTTCACGCAAACACAGCTCCACTGTAGAGCACAGCTCACTGCCACTGCCCCAGCCTCAGCTGGGACCGTCACCAACAGAACCCAGCCCATCCTGCCATCCATCAGACACCCAAGGGAGCCAGGAAAATACCAGGAAACCACTCCAGAAATATGAGCTGATGCAAATAACAGAACAACTCAACCACCCTACTCCTCTAAAATATTCATTATGCACACATATGCAATTAATTACATATATATATAAAAATTAGAAACATTTCAGGTAGATTTCCTGTGTCACAATATGAAACATATGCAATCAGTGATCCCAGGGAACTAACTGAAACCAATCAAAAAAATATTTAAAAATCAAAAGTAAATCTCAAAAAAACCCACTAATGGGAAGTTCACTCATGGAAGGAGTTATAGAAAGGTTTTTTTTATAATTATTCCACCCTGGTTGCGACTTTTGCTTATGCAAGAGAAGTGTTTTTAACTACTGACAGGACTAGGATTAAATGACAAGTCCACATACTTGACGCAGATTGTTCACAGGCACAAGGTGAAAAATATGATAAAGAACATGAACAGGTTTTAGTGAGCTGAGCCAGGAAAAAAAAAAAATCAAACCCACACCCCTTCTGAGCAGAAAAGAGGACTTTTTTGTGATTATTAAAACAATTTCTATCAAGGCAAGTACACAGCCTGATTTCTGCTAAATGGTTTGGTCACTTCTTCCTTTTATGTAATACAGTTATAATCAAGAGAGGCCTGTTTGACCTCTGTTATCAAAACCATTCCACTGCCTTCAAACCAAGTATTTCAAGTTAGTAACATATTTCCAGTCGCTTCACTAAAATAAAAAAAACCTCCAAAAATCTTACTTCCTCACAGGAGAGCTATAATTTGCAACTTCAGTCTTGCAGTCTGTTCCCTAATGAAAAAGAAAAATCAGGAGAGCACACAAGTCTTCCTCCACATTTCACAGCATCTTTTAACTTAATGGCAACTGACCAAAAGCTTCAGGACTGCTCCGGGCTAAAAACGATTCCTAACGCCTGTAACTCAGCCTGGAATTCCCACTCAAGGGCAAAGTTGGGAGCAGCTGAAAGCGCTGGGACTGGTTTGCAAGAATTCACATCTTAACAACCCAATGCAGCTGCCCCTGGATCCCTGGCAGTGTCCAAGGCCAGGCTGCACGGGGCTTGGAGGAACCTGGGATGGTGCAAGGTGCCCCTGCCCAGGGCAGGGGTGGGATGAGAGGAGCAGAGACTGAGGTAAGTCCAGGGTGAGGGTTGGATGGAGCTGGAGGGGGGTGCCTGAGCTCAGAGACTCCCGTGGAGCAGCCCTGAGCCCCCACGGAATCTTCCCTTGGAAGTAAGGCAAAGAAGGAAGGTGTGTGCCCAGGGGAAGCAGGGTCAGGTGACAAGGGAAGAACACAGAGATGCTGCTCCCCACTGCAGGCACAAAATCCCTGTGGACAAAGCTCAGCTGGAGTTGGAGCTGCCAGAACCGTGGGGTATAACAAAAATTTTCAAACGTATTAATGGCAAAAGGCAGTGTGGAATAACATCAGTGTGTTCCAGGATGAGGATGGTCACCTCACAGACAGGGACAGGGCAAGGCACAGGTGTTTAAAACATTCTTTGCCTCTGTCTTCAACATGGATCCCGGACCAAGGGGGTCCCAGTGCCCTGAGCTGGAGGACCACGACTGTGACAATGATCAACTCCAGCTGACCCTGAAATTGTACAGGATCTGCTGCTCCAGCTGGATCCCTACAAACCTCTGGGGCCTGATGGGATTCATCCAAGAATCCTCAAAGAGGTGCTGATATCATCACAAAGCCTCTCTCGATGATTTTTGAGTGGTGCTGGGAATCTGGAGAGGTCCCAGCTGACTGGAAGCTGGGGAACATTGTCCTGATTTTCAAGAAGGGCAAGGAGGAGGAAACCACAGGCCTGTCAGCCTCACTTCAGCGCCAGGGAAAGTTATGGAAAAGATTATTCTGGGAGGTGTTGAAAAACACCTGGAGGACAACACAGGCATCAGTCACAACCAGCACAGCTTCAGGAGGGGAAAGTCCTGCTTGCCAAACCTGAGTTCCTTCTACAACAGGATAACCCACCTGGCTGATCGAGGAGAGCCAGCTGATGTGATCGTTTTGGACTTCAGCAAAGCTTTTGATACCACCTCCCACAGGATCCTTCTGGACAAACTGTCCAGGACAAACTAGATCTCAGGGAAAGGCCCTTCCCCCAGAGGGTGCTGGGCACTGCCCAGGCTCCCCAGGGAATGGGCACGGCCCCGAGGCTGCCAGAGCTCCAGGAGCGTTGGGACAGCGCTGCCAGGGATGCCCGGGGGGATTGCTGGGGTGTCTGTTCAGGGCACTGGAATCCTTGTGGGTTCTTCCAAATCAGGATATTCTATGATTCTATAAGTCCCCTTTTAGGTGATGGTGAAATCAAACCTTTAAAATTACTGTCGAGTGCGATCAATGTATTGTTTCTTGAGGGGAAAAAAGCATTATTGCAGCAGCAGCAAGTAATTTTTTTTTTACTATTATTTGCACCTGTGGTGTGGAGGAGGAAGGGAAGAGATGAAGAGAGGTGTTTGTCAGGTCTGCAAAACAACAGATTCTCAAACATTTTGTACTGCTCTTATACCACTACCAGGTAACAGAGCTATCTACCAGTGTTCTCTGAAGGCTTATTCTTATATCTAAAAATTTAATAGCATAGCTTTTATGATATACAGCACAAAGGTTCTATACCTCTGCAGCACACTTCTACCACTGAAGCAAAAATATCTATTTATGCAGACAAGTAATGGTAGGAAAGTGCCAGGGTGCCAAGAAAGTCATCCTGTTAACAACATACATCTTTTCCCTAAAAGCTCAAAAGAAAACCCAAACTGGCAATAATACATCACATGCTAAACCTGATTTTTCATGGAACTGAGTTTCCCCAGTTTCCATTACATCACGATGCTGGGGCTCTACAAGCCAGACCAGACCCAGCATTAACCAAGGAAATGTACCTAAAACCTTTTGCGAAGTGGCCCAGGTTTCTATTTCTTGTTACCCTGCAGATGTTTCTTAGCTGAGCTCAGAGGCAGCTGAAGGGCTCTGACTGCCCCGGCTCAGTGCCAGGCCCCCTTCCAGCAGCACGCTCAGATCACAGAATATTCTGAGCTGGAAGGGGCCCACAAGGATCAGAGTCCCACTCTCACGTGAATGGCCCACGCAGGGATGGAACCCCAAACCCTGGTGTGATGAACACCACGCTGGGACCCCCTGAGCCCGTCCCAGGGCCACCCCCTCCATCCAGGGCAGCTCCTGCCTCCACGGCAGGCAGAGGCACAGCAGCGCTGTGTCTGTCCCACCCAACCCCAGATGTACACGGGTTATTTTGCAGCAGGTCTGGCATCCTGCAGTCTGCAATCCCCTCCTCCTCCTGCTGTGAGGGGCCAGGGCTCAGGACTCCAGCACTCCCAGCCAGGCTGTGCCTCCCCCTGGGACCACAGCCCCCAGCTCCCACCCAGCCCCGACAGGAGCAGCAGACCCGTGCTGGAAAAGCAGCAGGACAGCACCACGTCACAGCAGCCCCCACAAGAGCCCCCACAGGCCCTGGAATGGATCCCAACCACTGATGAAAGATGTTTCACACCTACAGTGTCTTCATGCAGCACCCAGATCAAAACGATGCTGGATCCCCCCAGCTGCTGTGCAGCCAGGTGGGATCTGCCCCAGGCTGCTGTGAGTGACAACCAGCACCTCAAGGCAGGCTGCCCAGTATTCTGCCAACACTTCCAGCTGTTTCCTCCCGAGGGCTTTTGCTGAGTGATGACTGGTTAAGCTTGGCTACAGATCAATTCATCTCACTTCCAGTACGCCTGCTTAGATGGGAGAAGCAGGGTGGATGGGGGAATGTCTCAGAATACCAGATCAGGGGGACAAACCACTTCTGCAGGAGCCACCAGAGAGCTGCTGGGGCTGGTGAGCAATCTACCACTGGAACTGCTTTTTTACAGGCCTGGTTTTTCTTTTTTTATGTTAATAAGCAACCTTATCTAAGGCATATCTCAAGTTTTTCCTTCGCAGATTACACGAATTAATAGATATATCCAGAAGCACGAAAAGCAGGCTGAAGTTTACACCTGCAGTAATTGTAAAAACCTTGAGATATTGTAGTTTTTATCAAATTTTACATGTGTGCAAAAGGCTTTAGAAATAGAACTAAAATTGGAACAACACAGACCCCTGCAAAACTCAAATTAAAAGGAGTGAGCCAAGGCAGCATATGCCCTTTCCAAGAGGAAGAGAATGCATTATAAATCTGGGAATAAAGCCACCTAACTCCTGGCAAGACAGCTTGGAGAAACAGATAATAAAGCAATCCTACCAATATGGTCACAAGACATTCAAAGTTAGAATTAATGTATCCTTTATTAATTATTAGAAATATAAATAGGTTTAATTTGCAACAGATTTCAAAGTGTTTCCTGTAGGGGGGGGGATTCAGCAGCCTTAAGCTGCAATACAGCAACAGAAAAAGCAGGTAAGAAGTTGCCTTTGACAGGAAGCAATAGGCATTAAAAACTAGGAAAAGCTGACTAATTGTCAAGAACCTCAAGCCTCACCAGCACCAAAAGCAGCAGAATCTCCTCTGCATCACAGAATCCCAGAATGGTCTGGGTGGGAAGGGACCTCAAAGATGATCTCATTCCACCCCCTGCCACGGGCAGGGACACCTTCCACTGTCCCAGGCTGCTCCAAGCCCTGTCCACCCTGGCCTTGGACACTGCCAGGGATCCAGGGACAGCCACAGCTTCTCTGGGCACCCTGTGCCAGGGCCTCCCCACCCTCCCAGGGAGCAATTCCTTCCCAATATCTGATCTGAACCTACTCTGTCAGTTTGAAGTCATTCCCAGTGTCCTGTCCCTCCATTCCTTGGAAAGTCCCTCTCCATGTTTCCTGTTGGCTCCTTCAGGCCCTGCAAGGCCACACTGAGCTCACCCCAAAGCTTCTCCTCTCCAGGTGAACAATCCCAGCTGTCCCAGCCTTTCTTCCCAGCAGAGCTGCTCCATCCCTCTGCTCATCCTGGTGCCTCCTCTGGCCTGGCTCCAGCAGCTCCAGGTCCTTCCTGTGCTGGGGCAGCTCTGCAGGTTCGGCATCTGTGGAGTCAGGTGAAGTTCCTGAGAAGCCCAAAGGGCTCAGAGCCAGCCCTGGCTGCCCAGGAGGGGGATCCCACTGAGTGCACTCAGACCAAGCCAACCTCATCCACATCACCTCCACTTCCCCAGAGCCAGTGACTCATCATGGGGGATTAGGAAGCACTAGAACGTGGTGTGCATACCTTCATTTCTCACACAGGCACCACCAAGCCATTATTTACTAAGCTACCTAATTAGCCAGCCACCCTTGCAGATAATAAGAATGCATTAAAGTATTTAAAATTCCAGCACAAGCCTGACACATACGAAGTGGCTGGCCTTCTTCAAAAGAAAATGAATGTCAAAGGAAATAAAACATTTAGGAACACTCAGCACATCTGAGGTGCAGGGGAAAGGTGGCATCACCTCAGCATCCAGGAAAAGAAAGGAGAACAAAGCTGAGTGCTATGGGATGCCGAGGCATTTCACAGTTTTATTGTATCAGCTTCTACTTTAAAGAGATCATTAGATAAGTGATTTAAGTTAGCATTAGATAGATGATAAAGTAACAGTAACATAGAACTGCAAAAACTGGAACAGAAAAAGCAGGAGATTGAAGGTACTTAAGCTGACAGTGATCTGAAAAACCCAGCTGGTAAATTCAGTTTTACACCAAGAAATAAGTTGTAACTGAATCTACACTTCACTGCAGTCTAGCACTGAAAGCACCCTTCCCTTCACACAGGCACTGCTCCAGGAGTGGGTAATTTAATCAAAGTCATAGAGCAAGTTTACAAAACGCATAAAGTAATCAATCCACTGGAAATAACACCAGGAATACTCCCAGGGGATACGAGTGCCCTGCGTACTTGACGTAGTCCCGCTCTTTAGAAAGAGTTCCTCAAGTCCAGCTGAGGACACCCATAACTTGGGGGCATGGAGGAAATAGGTTTCCACAGCACTACAAAACTGTCTGGGGATAAAAATTTAGAGGAAGTTTGGAGAATGCAGCATCTGCCACCAAAAAGGCAGTTTTACAGTCTCTGTGAAAAAGCCTTCATGAGAGCATAGAGGGGAGCACCCGGACAGCAAGATTTGTGTAATTACCACTCTTCTCTCTCTCCACACACGTTCCTGACAGGCTCTCCTCACTCCACAGCTCGCACAGCGGATCCCTGAGCACCCGCACACACGGGAGCAGCCCCTCAGGGCGAGCAAAGCTGTCACTGACAGCAGTGGGGGGGAGCAGGAGCCCACCCCACCCCACCCCGGGGAGCCAGGGCAGCACCTTCACCTGCGGCTGCCGGAGAGCCAAACCTGCAAACCCACCCTCCCCACCCAAGAACACCAGCTTCTCCACGGCCTGGTGAACACAAGCCCCTCCTCAGTGAAAGGTCCTGCAGGAAGGAACATGCCCATCTTGGAGGCCATTAGCTCCAAAGGGGTCAGCTGCTCGGGTACAAGGCAGAAGGGCTTTCAGCTTCTTTCTCTTCAGTTATTTCTGCATTAACTTCTCGTTTTCTTAGCTTTTTTCAGTCCAGTGACCTCTAGAATTGGGATTCTTTGACTCCTGGAGAGATGCCCAAAAAACTCATTCTGCCTCTAAGGAAATTCACAATTTGGCATTTAAGGGGAACAGTATCAAGTGATATGGCTGCAGTCTTATTTTGTACTTGACATCAGAGCTCTCCAGTCACCTTCTTCCCCCAAAATGACTCAATAAAGAGTCCTCAAAGGAGAGGCTCAAAGGCACAGCAAGGAAGAGGAAGCCAGCCCCACATCCCACATTTCTCCCTACACAATCCAGGAGGCTGAGTGGCGAGGGGGGATACACACAAACCCTTTGAAAACAGGGAAATGAGATTGAAGCCACAGATGCAGAAGCCACCTGGGCAGTGTCACACAGCCAGTTGCTCAACCCTTACACAAGCAGAATTAATTGCATTAATTCTGAGGTTAAGTCAAGAGGATTTGAATAAAAATAATGCACACTTAAAAGCAGCGCACAGTACTGGGTCAAAAACCATGGGGACAGCATGTAAATGGAGGGATCTGACTTGGGCACCACTGACATTCACAGCTGCAATTCATCTGCTGGGAAGCCTGAAAGGAAAAGCATCCATCAACTTCCAACACCAGATACAGGACAAAATGTGTGTGCTACAAACAAGTCCCAGGGTTATCTTCCTACTCAGCAAACAGGGGCTTTTTAAAGCATCATATACCAGTGTTGCAGGCAGTATCAGAAAAGAAAATCAACTCAAACAGGTAGAGTCTCAAGCACATAATGAGATTGGTGTCTCAAAGAAATTGCTGAAGATACTGAAGTATCTCCAGCATTCCTTAAAATCTCTGTATGTATTTCAATTTTGGGAGAAATTATGCAACTACATTCATATATCAAGACAACACGAAAAGAAATTTAACCGTATCAGAATTATTTGAAGTCTTGAGTAGTTTAGGATAGCCAGTGTTCCAACTCCCCCAAACTGCCCCTGTGTGCAGCCTCACGGCCAAATCTTCATCTGTCATATTAAAAAAGCTGCCTGCCACACTTGTAGGTGGGAACTTTGCTCCAAAATTCAGTCAAAGGCAACAAAAAGTACTTTTTTCTTTTTTTAAGGAATCCATCCTTTAAATACAAGGTCAAAATAAATTCCCTAAACCCCAACAGATGAAAGGCAAGCTAGAAGGATGCTCTGGAGCAGTCATAGCACCCACACTGACCCACCTGCATGCCCAAGATGCTCCTCATCTCTGCCCAGTCACTCCCCCACACACTCTCATATCACCCACACTTCCTGTGCCCCACAGACTTCACTCTCGAGACACCACACCTACAAAGCTGAACCGATTCTAAACCAAGAACCTTCTGTTTTCAGAGCCCTTTTCCCCCCAGACAAGCAGCAGGCTTCATTTCCCCAGCTCACTCCGCAGGTTTCAGAAAGTAACTGATAACGTCAATTCACGTTATCATATTCAGCAAACCACAGCTGACAGCACCTCAGGCATATCAAAGACATTCTGAGCTGAGAAGCAATTTTTTTTTCTGGCCACATATGGCAGCAGTGGAGCACCCAATGAATGGCAAAAGCCTTGTTTCCTGACAAGCAGAGGCTAACAGGAACGCAGCAGAGTCGACACTCCACGAGTGGCTGCACATCCCACAATATTTGCGCTCACTCTGACACACACAATAAAGAAAAACACCCTCCATTTGTGGAAGGCACAGGTATTCGTGAGCGCCAGCTCAGAACCATCTGGGTTTGTTTCTTCACTGCTCACTGCTGATTTTGCACATGCCCTGGGTTTCCTCTCGTGGCCCGATGCCAAGTGAAAACTTTTTTTAATTGGTGCTGAGAAAAATGCACCTTTTAGCCCACCTCTGCAAGGCGGCTCCTGGCCTGACAGCCTCTGGCTTTGCTGCTGTTATTGTAAGGAAACCACTCTCCTAGAATGCCTGTTCAGCAAGAATAATTTGTGAATATCCAGTCTCCAAAGTCATGAAATGTTTTCAGACAGCCTGAGCAGGTTTCTAACCCTGCCATGCACAAGCTGGCTCTGCTGTTTCCCCTCTAACTCCTGTCCCTCCTGCTAAAGGAACGTGTCCCTGTGCAGGCCAGAAGGAAGCCAAAGTTCTCTCCTCTATTTCAACAGCTTTCCAAGATACAGCTTAAGCCTCATCCTTTTCTCAGACATGAGAAGGATTAAGTCACTCTTCTGCCTCTATTTAAATTCCGGAGGGCTGCCACTATTTGGATAAGCCACAAATGCTAATTATTCTGTATTGATTCCGCTGACTTTCTGGGACAAAGGAGGTCTAAAGCTCCAGGACACGTTAAGAGCATTACAGAACATCAGCTTTCTTACACAGGATAAAACAGGTTAAGCAAGAGCACAGTCTGGATAATAAACATCACATCCAGAAGAGAATATCCAGGTTTCCATCAAAACCTCTGATGCTTGCAGCAGGAGCTGTAAAAAAGATGAAGAGGTATTGGAAAGGAAGAAAATGAAAGAGCACAACAGGTTTTGCATGTCATGGGAGCACTGGAGAGGAGACAAGTGGTACCACACAGCCAAAGGGACACGTGTGTACACAGACAGTGACTGTTCCCCTTCTCTCCCCTCATTATCTCCCGAATCCCATCCTGCAGATGGAACTTAATCCAGAGTTTGTAGTAGATCAAGGCAAAAGAAAAAGGAGAAGTTGAGGACTTGAGATGCAAGTATTTTGTTGCAGTACAAGAACTGTGGTATTCCAGCTTTGTAATAATTCCATTATCCCTTTCCTCCAAAAGGAGGAATTGAAAAGCCCAGTTGTGTGTGTAATACTTCTGCACACTGAGAGCATGATCCTGCTGGAGGCTAAAAGACTGTTTATCCACAGATCAGCAGTCACTGTGCAAACTTACATGCTCCATTCCATCCATACTCCTCGAGTTTGACTTTGAGAGATTACTCAAGTATCACCAAATGGAGCTGCATTAGGGGTGATTACATGTTTGATCTTATGTACGCAGATAAAGTTCAAATATTTTCCTACAAAACAGCACAATTCAAATGAATTAAGTCATAAACCAATGTTAAAGCAGAATCCATGCACAGCATTAGAGTGTATTTATGCAAAACCACTCACAGCTCAACAAAAGTAAAACACTGCAAAATGCCAACCTCCATATCACAAACATTATTATTGCAGGTTTTCCCTGCACCTATCTTAAATGTTACTTGATCAACATGAGATTAAGGAAGGTCAGGGTTTATACTGCATTATTAGAAGATTAGAATGTGTTAACACTGGAGATGGACACATGCCTGACAAAAAAGGAAAACCTAGGTGTCTCACCAACACAAAACCAAAGGGTGAGGGGGGAAAGCAGGGACCAGGTAGGATGGGAGCCTTCACTGCCACTCAGGGTATCCACAGGACTCAGTTCCTGTCCAGAGCCAGCACCAGAGCTCAGCTCTGCTGCACAGCTGGCTGCAGTGAGCGCTGGAAGCGAGGGCAGCCACCTTCCCTCTTTTACATACATTAGGAGTCTGTAACAAAAACGCTGCAAAGCGTGGAAAGGCTGCAAGGGTGAGTTCTGCTGTATGAGGCAGTTCAGAACAAGTCCCAGCTGCTGTCAAATCTATTCAATTTAAGAGAGTTCTCACTGGCAGCTCTGCACCAAACAAGCAGCAAAGGCTGAAGGCAGTGGATGGAGCACAGCAGTGATTTAAGACTTCAGTAGACTCCTAGGCTCATACTGGAACCAGGCCTGAGGTGTGAGTGCTGGGCTTTGCTGGGATTCTCTCAGGAGGCACCCAGCCAGCCATATGCTTCTTAAAGAAATGCATCTGCATGGCACAGAAACCATCTTGGCTCTGGAAAAGCATCCAGGATTGAAAGCTGTGCCACCGGCATCAACAGCTGCACTGGCACGTGCCCCCACCCAGGGCACACAGCTGGAGCCCAGATGTGCTGCCCTCCCTCCCTCCCCTCTAGGGCTGGGCACCCCGAGGTGTTTGGGGTCTCTAAAGCAGCAATTCGACATCAACACTGTGACAAGCTCCAGGAAACCACTGGGGTGGACAGGGAAGACTCTGAAGAGCTTCAAAACCCAAAGATCACAAGGCTTACAAAACTTTGCATGAGCTGGCTTCTCCTCAATTCCCTAAGTCCTTGTATTACTCCCTAAGAAACAGAAGGTGCCGGAACATCTCCTGAAAACCTCACAGTAAGTCCCAAACCAGGATGGTGCTGGGTGAACACCTGGAAGCTTGATTCTGTAGCCCAAAAATGCCTGACTGACACAGTGTGAAGTTCTCACCATCTTCACGTGGCTTCACTCCAATGATGCTGAAATATTTACTCTATGGCAGCCTGGAAGCATTAAACTTAAAACCCTTATCACTTCAGAAATGTTCTGTTTTTAAAAGCAGCATCTTTGTCAAAGCAATAATGTCTATGGAAATTAGGGCCCAGCATAACAGCACAGCTCTCTACTGAGCAGCAAAGTCCATGACAGGAAAACCCATCCAGGCTTTCAAACCACATCCATCATGTCAGCATCCAGGCATCTTAAACTGACAAACAATATTAAAAAAGAAAGTGTAAATTATCTCAAGGCTGAATTTTTATCAGCATCTTTATCATCAGCACAGATCAGTGTGCCATTTTAATTCACATCTATTCCCACAGAAACAGATGCTTTCATTAAAAGGGCTATGCAAGAGCCCTTTCAGTATATAGATACTTGCTATAAATGAATTTTACAGGCATGTGAAAATTCACGTGCTCCTTTCCAAGCTTGGATCCTTGATGAGAATACAAAGCTGTGGATCAACATTATTAATAGGCAAATTCATCATGAAAACACATTTCCATTCTGTAAATTGCAACTGTGTCAGGAGTAGAAATATCCTTTGCTGGTAGTTCTGAAGACAAATGACTTCTCCCAGCAGATATTGAATAGATACGCCAGGCACTCTCCTGCCCAATCACTTCCAAGCGTCAGAGAAGCTTAGGAAAGAAAAAGCAAAATAGTGCAATTAAGGTTGAGGAAACAGCACTCGTTTGGACTATTACATTCCCCAAACTGCACTGAACACAGACACAAGGGTGCAGACCAAGCATTTAGCAAGTTATGGTTCCACCAGGTCCAAATCCAGCAGGGTTGAGACCTCTGGAGACCCCGAGACCCAAACCACGCTGACCTGCAAGAGTTCCCCGAGGCAGTGCAGGGCCACAGCCTGGGCTCGACCCCCTCCCTCACCTTCGAGCTGTGCCATACCAGTGCAGGTTAGCTTAAAATCCGACACAAAAAGAAACACAACCCCCACCCCCAAACAGACCCTGTTGTGGTGCTCAAGCACTTGAGACGAAAGAGAAGATGGAAACCAGGGAAAATAAAAAGCCATCCTGAAGTGATGTGTGCCTGGAATGCCTGCTCTGAACCAGCTCCCAATGGCTTTTCTCCATTTGCTGCCAAGCACCTCTAATGCAATCCAGACAGTCAAGGACACAGTCAGAATGTTAATATGAAAGCATTAAAATTCCCATTGAAATGGGACCTGTCAGGCTACTTTATGTAACATGATTTATCGTTTCCAAATGTAGTAACAAGGGATTTTATTGTACAAGAGCATGTGGTACACAATGGGGCTCCGGGTCCGCGTTCCGCGCTCGCCAAACTACAATTCCTGACAATGTTTCTGCTGGTACACGGCTGAGTTACTGGTGTGTGCATGAAAGGGGAGCTGCACGCATGAGAAATTGATGGGGTACAGAATAGACTGAAAACGAGAGCTCTCTGCACATCCCTGTGCATACTAAACAGAGCCAGACACCTCCGACCACTGCTGGCTCATGGAAAGGAGCCCAACTGTCCCCATCCCTCAGGGCTCCTGCACCAGGCAATAAAAATTGACTGTCAAAAGCTTAAGGAAGCTTTTATTTCCAGTCTTACACGTCAGCCAGATAACTGATGTCTTCTGCAAGTTCAGGGCGCACTGAGAGCACACTGGAAACTGCTGGTGACACTTCCAGGGCACAGCCTGTGCCTTCTACCCTGCTAAACCCCAAAGCCCTGCAAAGCCCGGCCCCAAAGCCAGCATCTGCAGGGTGTGCCACGTGTAACACAGAGCTGACAGCGAGGCACGCTGCCCGAGCCCTGTGCTAACGACACCCAGAGGGTTCCGGCACAGAGCACGTACCTGTCACGACAAAGTTGGTGGATTCCTGTGCCAGTGACACGTTTTCTTACTTCTCCATTCCACATACCAGCTTCTCAAACACAGAAATATTTCAGCTGCCAGCCCACTGGGGATTTTTAAACGCATTTCAGTAGTTTAGATAGCCATGTAGTTTTCACCGGAGTTACATTAACTTTGAGGCAGAGCTGAGTAGCACAGCACAGAAAAGCAGAGATGTCGGCTGCACCTACAGTGGGAGAGGAATCTCACCAGCTGCCAGTGCAAAGGATATTTTGGTAGTAGTGTCAAAAAGTGTACAGCTTCATCCTTTTTATTTGGAGCAAACTGCAGCAGGTCAACATGTACCCACACAAGATCACGGAGTTATGCCCAAAAGACTGTTTCCATTGTATTTTCTGGTATTTCTTACTAACTTCTTCATTGATTGCACTATTAATCTTGGCATCATTCAGTTGGATGCTTTGCTCTGCCCTCTTGCCCTACCAAAGTCTAGAACCGATGTTCAACTAAAGTCAAATATGCTTTGAAATTTCTTCATTTAATTAATAAAACACACACCAAGAATGCCTGACTGCCACAGATCATACGAAGATCTGGGTCTTGCTGTCTGTGAGTTATGTTACAGACTTAGCTACAACTGATGTGGTCAGTTTACTGCATTCCAGGCAGTTGATCCCAGAACCAACACCTTGGACTACTCTGCTTTTACAGAGCTACTCAGAATCAATAATGAATTTCGGCCTTCCCCTTCTAGCTCTGCCATTTTGCACCAGCAGCAAAAATCAAGCTTACTCCAAGTAATAAAACCCAAATGCAAATAGGCATCCATGCTATTTCAATCCAGGAGGGATCTGCAATGCAAGTTTAAAAAGGAAAACTATTTTCTGTTGGAATGGTGAGAAGTGAGCAAAAGCCATAATGGAAAACAGCTCTCCCCAGGCAAAGTAGAAGAGGAGGAGGAAAAGCCAGAGAATCAGATGCGACAATTAAGGGATGAACAGCTGGGATTTCAAAGAATGTAGCTTATAAACCAAGAGCTTGGGTCATAAAGTGGCCGATGAGGTTCAGAGGACAGAAGTAATGAAAGCCCATCTCACTTAACATCCACAGAAACAGCCTCCTGCCACTGGGGCTCCGAAGCTGAATCCTGAGGGGAGCTGATCCTGCAGCCCCTCCATGCCCAGCAGGTGTCAGAGAACACATCCGGCGCGAGGCATTGGTAGCTCAGGACTGCAGAACAAAACCAGAAGCTATCGTGACACGGCCCAAATCCCGAACAGCCAGGGCAGTTCTGGTCCCCAGACCTCAGTGGGAACGTGAGGATACAGACAGGGCACAGGAGGGGATGGGCGAACAGGACCACGCCAGCATCTTGGCTCACACCAATCTCAAACTTCTGTAACAATCTACTGAACAAGCAAATCTTGCCCTTCTTTTAAGGGCACAGTCACAGGATTCATCACCGTGCCAGCAGATGCAGTGGGGGTCAAGAGATCCTACAATTCAGTTTATTGCCAAAAACTGTTATTCAGCTAAAAACTTCTGCCACACTCCATAACACAGCCGCCAATGCTTGCAGACTTACAGACCCTCAAGGACAGGCACAGAGAAACAGTTAAACTCTGGGTCCACAACACTAAACTTTGAGTTAGAAACTGTCTAGAAAACAGTCTTGTTGTTGCCAGAGATCAGAAAGAAAGCCCAAAAGCTAGAGGAAGTCACTGAAGACATTTGAAGCTAAAAGAGAACCTGCCTCAAGACAGACCTGTGCTTCAGCCTTTCCAGCGTATTCCTCATCCAGTCTTCTCTGAATTTTTACACTTGGCCAATAAACACCTCTTACTCTAGCACTTGGATAGGATTTACGATGCACTGCAAGTGCTGTGCAATTAACAGATTTAATGCCCAATTCACTTCCTCCTTCAAAGGGAGACTGGAGGAAAGCATCCCAGGAGCTGTGGCTGCGGGTATATCATACATATACATGAAATGACATTTCCTCTGCCACTACTCTAAGTCAGCACATCCCTACTCTTCCTGCAGATGTATCAAACCATTTTCACTGTTTAGATTCCCAACTATTAGTCACTCTTCAGCTTAATCACAGAGGGGTTTACAGTACGGATTTTTACACACCATCCCACATTTTCACCATAATTTATCAATTGCTTTTTCCACTCCATTTCACTGAATTTCTAATCTCATTTCCCCAACTACACTGTCTACAATTATAACATAACAGTGACTTTAAAAAATTCAGTATGCTCCACTAATTTCACAATGTGTTAAAGGAGATAACAGAGGGAATACATTCTTTCCATCTCAGCATGATCACTTTAACTCGCCTATCAGAGACAAAAGCACATGGCTGAGGAGGAGGACAGGCATTGCTGTGCAGGGAAGGCAAAGCTCGGCACTCTCACACGGCTACTGACCAACTTTCAATGAGACAATGCCACCAGCTCCTCCATGCAAGACCGAGCATTTACCTCTTGCACGTTTAATTACCCTTTGGTGGCTGCTCCATTCGCAGTCACGCTGACAGGGCTCCATCCAATCCAGCAGCACATTTGAGGGATTATTGCGGATGCTTCACAGACTCATAAAACACCCTGCTCAAAGGGGTTTTGAGTGGCACAACTCCGTGCTTTGCTTCCCAGCTGCAGCCTGAAGTTCTACAAAATGTCAGTGCTGAGCACAAGCTACTTCCACAAGCAATTAAGACAGACTACATGAATACCTAGCTCAGCCCGCAGGCTACATCAGACTTGCCTTTCAGTTTTGCTCAATTACTTTGCCCTTCTCTTTGGTAAACAGAAATCCTTGTTTTCCTTCCTCTCTACCACACACTGCATCTGTTCTCCGAATTCCACCACCCCAACCCACACGTGGCAGCCTTTGGCCCAGTTTTACTCTATGTTGAAATCACTTTGGCCAAAAGATCTGAAGGTAAGGTACCTAATGCAGTAAGGTTCCTAAATAAGTGTTACTGTCTAAAAAAGGTATCTCTGAATTAAGCTGCACCTCAAACAAGTTCAAAAGCATAAGTAAAACCTCAAGTCTTCCCATTAAGATTTCTTCAGACAATTTTACTTGCCACAGTGCTACAAGCCACATAGTTTGCTTAAATTGTTGCCATTTCTGCAACTTTATTTCTGAAATCAGCTTTAACAGTATTGAAGTTTAGCAATTATAGTCTAACCTATAATCTTACGATATCCTTACCTCACCTCTCAACACAGCAAGTTATCCAGATTAAAACCCACTGGAAGAAGAGCAAAGGGGCAATGGAGGGGAAGGAAGTCCAATACTGCACCATGATGCCCTCAAATGCAGAAGCTCATCCGCATGACGTGACGCTTACTCCAACCGTAGAAACACTCTCAGGCTTCAAACACTGTGTGCACATTCAGTGCCTAAACACTGGAAAAGAACTGCTCCGAGCCCAATATTTACACCAAACTGCTCTCAGATTTTTTGCTACATATTTAACTTCATACATCACTTCTACTCAAACTGAGTAGCAACAATAATCAACTTGATTCTGACAATTTATGCTTTCAGCTATGAAGATGACACAGTGAAAGTTTCCAAGAGTCAACAGAAGTGAAGTAGAACTTTTTGCATAAGCCCAGTTACCTTACGTAAACCGAGGTTTGAATTTCTCTACAAACCAATGCTGACAGTCATGAAACAGAAGCAGTGCCAAAGGGTTAACACTTTATGATGACAACACTTGTTTGGAAGACTGGAGATCAATTTTAAGGTAAACATCACTGATGATTTAAATAGGTTTCATCCCACCTCACGACAAACCTTTCAGGACCACTCATCACTGTTCAAGCTCTGTTTGGGACAGAACAAACCAGCTTTGAGGGACACGGCTTCGATTCCATATTTCAGCTGATCCCCCCGCAGCGAGCCAGCGGCGCGGGGTACTCACGTTGCCCATGTACTCGGAGAGCAGGTCCTGCAGCGCCTGGCGCACGGCGTTGCACTCGGCCACGATGCGCTCGCGGCGGTCGTCGCGCGTGCAGGACGAGTCGGCCATCAGGGCTGCGCCGCTGATGATGCTCTCCAGCCGCTCCTCCAGCGACGGCCGGAACCGCTCCTCGCTGAACGTCGAGGGGTCCACGATGATTTGTTTCTAGCAAGAGAAAAAGTTCTGCAAGTCAGTCACCGGCCCAGGCAGTGTGTTACCGTTAAGTCATGAACACAACCAACACTTGGAGCAACCCCCTGATCAGGCATTAAGAGGCAAATGACACCATTTTGGCACTGAGGAGGATTTTCATGAGTAGTTTTGTAAAATTACTAAGAGGTTTCCCAGCAGATTATATTGCTACTCATTTCTTGAGCTGCTTTGACAGCTAAACAAAACTTGGCCACAGGAAGCCTCGTTACATGAATGGCAAAAATCAAATGTGCCAGCAAAAATAAGGTTCAAAGTACAGAACTCCTCCTAACGACACGTCAATCTGGACAGGCCTTCACTAGTTAACTTGTCAGATGTAATTATGCCATCATGAACAAGAAAACAAACATCCAAAATTAGCTCTATACATTGTGCTCTGTTGCCCTACTTTGTACACCCTTTCTTCTCTTCAGTGTTAGGCAGGTAAATACAACTGTATTCCCGAAAATTCTCTGAGTGAAACGTCAACACAAAGGTTTCAAACAGCACAGAAATCACTTTCTTCATGGCAGAAAATTACCACAGGTTTCTCTTGCCAGAGCGTTAGCAAGCACAGCTCATACCAAGAGACTCAGGGCTGGAACAGCAGCACTGATGGATCTGCTCTTGAGGGGCCAACACCACCACCCATGGAAGCTACCAGGAAGAAGTATTTATCACCTTTGAGTACCTTCAGGTGATTCGTTTAAACAGGTTTGTAACAAAGAAAAATTATTTGGCCATTTCAAGGTTTGGTGGTTTGTTTAGGGTTTTGCTGGGTTATTTCAGGGGCAGAATTTGTTAATTCTAAAAGAAGCCCCACAGCTTTTTGAAATGGGAATTTTCTCAGTCAGTTTGTACTGAGGTAACCTCAGCAGCCACATCACAACCACCTCCTCCTGCCAGCCAGCACATTTCATATCCCTACAGGGTAACCACGCAGCCATCACAGCAGGATGGGAACATGAACGTGGCACGTGCTCTCCAACACATTCTCCCCTCGTTTTTCCTGAAACTTCTAGCCATTGGCTAATACAATGGTAGTGTGCTGTCACTCCAGAACTGCACCATCAAAAAAGAGAGATAACAATCAGCTTGTTATCTTCTGGTAGCCATTTCATATTCTACCATCACTGGAGTATCTGGGGGCATGTGTGCTCAAAGCCTCTATTACAGGAGTGTAATAACACTCAAGCAGCAGCAGGAAATGAAGTGCAAGGATAACATCTGCCAAGAACCTCAACACATTTGTTTTGTCAGCCTCCTCTGGCAGGGATGAGATGACGAAGCTATCATGGAGCTGGCCTGCTGATCAAGCACTGCTGCTATTAGAGAGCCTCACAAAGTGGAATTAAAAGCTCAAAAAGCTTCATGTGAACCGCAACACTCAAAAAGTAGTCTGCAGTTGTATATTGGAGAGTTTGTATAGTAAAATAGTGTGATTTATCTGGTTAGATAGCTGGTTTGAGCTGTACAAGCCCATCCACAAACCTGAAAAGAATTGCTTCTTCATTTGCAGCCCCTGGCACAGTGCTGCTGCTGCAGGGCTGCCTTCCTCTGCCACAGGCACCTGCGAGAACCTGCAGCCCCTCGGGGCTAACCTGAGGCACACTCCCAAGGCTTACTGAGCATCTGATGGAATTTCAGAAAGGCAAACTCAAAACTGAGCTCAGTCACAAAGATCAAGACAGCCATGACATCCTCTTGTTACCCAAGAGATCACAGGGAAAGGCTTCCCATCAGGCACAGGGAAAACTCAAACAGAACTTTATCCTGGCAAAATACTCGTGGCAGAAAGGGAGGAACAAGAGTGGTAAGAGCAAAAAGAAGAAGCAAAGAAGAGCAAAGTCTGGCAAAACCACAACTATTAAATGCCTTTTTAAGTGATTGCTTTGCAATATTAAATAAAGTTCTAGAGTAAGTTAGTGCCACAGCATTTGAAATTCAGAGGGTGAATGAGGTAGACACCGAATCCTGGCTTCAAAAGGAAAGCAATCTCAGTAAAAATGCATGGCCGTCCTCAGCAACGTGCTGAATGCAAGATAAAGAACATGACAGATCAGTACAACATATCAGTGACTTCATTTCCAACCAAAGATCATATTAAAACTTCCCACTTCATGTTCCTCTCAATAGGTAGTTTCAGCGATTCCAAATACATTATTCACTTTTCATAAATCACTTCTGTCACTTCCAAGAATACATTACATAAATATATTATGAAATAATCAATTTCAAACAAACCATCTAATGTAGCAGTAGGCTAACTGCTATTTCAGAGCTAGTTTAACTTGACAGCCTTCCATCACCAAGAACCACATATATAACTTGCTATATTCCATCAACCCTAGTTTGGAAAACGACTTTTTAAAAAAAGTCTACTTTGCCTACAACTTGCCGTACTTCAGCAGAAAATTATCTTCCAGACAGCATCAATAAAAGCAAGCCGTGGCTAACAAACCAGGTGAACAAACAGGAGAGCCAGAGGGGTTTGTTCCCAGCAAGGCTCCAACTCACATCGAAGTTGTTGAGGGCGTAGGCCAGCTCTCCGCCCCCGCCCTGCTGCTGGGCAGCGTCGTCCGAGGCCGTGGCCTGGGCGGCGTTGGAGATGCCGCTGACCGCCTGCTGCAGCTGTTTGTAGATCAGGTCCCTGTTGGCTTTGTAGGCAGCCACGTCGGGGTGCTGCAGGCAGGCCTGGGACGCCGTGTACAGGATGGGCACGTTCTTCTGCAGGATTCCTCTGGCTGCCGCCATCTGATCGCGGTGACCCACATCTTTCAACTCCTGTTAGGAAAATTAAAGGGGAGAAAAACATTTGAGAGCGTTGCCCACATTCAACATCCATGCACTGTCTCTCTGCATCTTCAAAGGACAGGCAGGTTCTTTGCCTCAAATCTGCTCAAATCTGTCCGCTGAGTATTCCTATCCTTAAGGGCTCAACTAATTGCAAAACACGACAGCTTCATAAAGCCAAACAACAACAACACCGCAGGGCAATTCACGACACCACAATTCAAAATCTGACGTTGGATTTTTGTTCCTCTGCAGCAGAGGACCAGCATTGTGAAAGCTGTCCTGTCTTGCACTTGCAGATGAGAAGCAAGATCATCTTTAATTTAAACTCCCAGACTCACAACCAGAATGTTTTCTTTAATCACACCTGGAAGATGGCATTTACTCTCCTCAAGAGACTCAGGTACTTAATTTCAGAAGAACAAATATATCACCTCATTCAACTTCTTGTTCACCTCCAATGAGACAAAATTAATCGAATGACTCTAATTACCACTAATTCAAGATTAGTGAGCAAGTCCATAAGTCTTTTCCCAAACACTCTGTGCTGTAATTCTCTAAAGCACCATCACCTCTGTTTTGGAACAGAGCACCATGATCAGACAAAGCTTCTGAGTCCAGCACAAGCAGTAAGTTTATAAAAGGAGGAACAACCACAGTTATTAGCAGCAGCATCATTTTAAAGTTACCTCTTAAATCTAACAAAGAGGCAGTGAAAATGAAGACAAGGACTGCCTTACTGAGAAAAGGGAAAAAAATTCTGTCAGGCTCTCTAAAATGAATGGGCAATAGGTGACCTCTGTAAGGTACACATCGAGCAGGGAGGGCACTCCAAGCAGGCACAGAGATTTACAGATTTTGTACAACCACTTTCCAAAGTGTGGAACAATCCATCACAAAGCAGTTTTAGAGCATTTACTGCACTGCCATCACAACCCTACTCCCATTTACTGCAATCAGATTTGAGATACACGACCAACTGGCAATCCCTTCTTGACTGTACCCAGCTTATTTTCTAAGACAAATCTGCGCAAAAAAACCCAAGCAGTGTCAGAGGTGCATAAGCAGTTTTGGTTTGTACGTATCTACAGAACAAAGAGGCAGAAAATCCTCTAAAAGAATTATGCTATTCCTGATAAGTTAAACTGCCCACACCTCTGCTTTCTTTTGAAAGCTGAACTACACAAGAATGAGTCACACCAGTGCTGTTGAACAAAACAAATTTCACACGCGATTTAAGGCTAAGCACAAGCTATCCAAACCCAGAACATACCCCATAACAAACAGGAATTTAAACCCCTTCTCCAATGGAGATTTCAGTGCAAGACCAGCGAGCAGCACCACTCACTTCCTCGGGAAGTTGGAGCTGTGCCCAGGCAAGGCTTTTGCTCCCCGTGTTCATGGACACGTTCAGTCCATCTGCATGAACCACGACAGCAACAGGGTCTGGTGGAGAGCGCCCCAGGACTGGGACACAGCTCAGTTCCCTGTCCTCACCCACACCTGCACTGCTTCAAAACAGGAAGTGCAGCTCTTGGGGAGCAGCATTTCATTAAGGCACTAAAACACTGACACAAACAAACGCTACTAAGAACAAATTCCAGCAGAAGCAGCACCCTACAGCCAAGCAGACTTTTCTTGCTTACCAGGCAAGCGCACAGTTCCCCAACATGGCGGAGCACAACACAAAGTAATCAGCAATAACGTAAAAAAATTAAGTAAAAAGTATTAGCAGCAACAGGCACTGTCCAAGAGCAGCAAGGCTGCCTTATTCTGGAAAAGAAAAAGAAGAATTAATACATAGAAGAAAGTGGCCACACTATACCTGTTGTCTTTTGGCTGCCATTATGTTAAGCTTGTCCACTTCTGGTTTGAGGGCTTTGTACTGGATACCCAAGTCCTGCTCTGTGCCAGCATTTCTTAGTTTCAAGATACCATCTTCCACCTGAAAGAATATACATTCACATATTTTTCTGAGCTATACAGTCCACAGGTCAGGAGGTAATTCAGAATGTATTTCATAGCAGACAGAGAAAGCAATCTTCCTCTGCCCCCTGTTATTTTTTGGAGAGAGACACTTTAAAGGCTAACAGAATACAGTGCTTAGCTACTATTTCACAGTCACCAGCTACCAGAGACAGTCAAGTACACACATCTGAAAGAGCATGAAGGAGTTCAGGGCCCTGGCAGAGCCATGGCAGAGGCCAAAGGGCACAAGGAGAGTCCTCAAAGCTCGTTTGCAAAGGAAGACCCAGTACCTGATGTCATTTCACTTCAAACTCTGCACAAACCACTCACCCACCCTGTTGCTCATGGGAAGAAAAGGCTTCCTCAAACAGTCCACTTTCATTTTTATTTAGCCTGCTGAAGCTACTCATCCCTAGCAGCTGCAAGGGAGTACTGGTTATAAGAAAGCCGAATTACTTCTGTAAGATGAAAGGGCTGGCTAGCACCTGCAGCTGCAGACCAGGGCTCAGCTAGTTTCTGTACTGAAAGTTCAGAACAGAGTGCAACTCAATGTCAGAAGCTACTGACAGTTGAGTATAAAAATGAATGACACACGCCCACATTCTGCTGGGAGGAAAAACCTCCAGACCCTCCCCACATTCTGCTGAGAGGAAAAACCCCCAGACCCTCTCCGCTGCAGAAGGGAGCCGCTGCCAGCGCATGCCCCACGGGGTCACACCACAGCGGGCACGTGGCAGGGCATCCCAGCGTGCCAGGCACAGCAGAGCCCCACACTTACAACTTTGAGCTGAACGAGCAGCTTGTAGACGTCTGCCATGTCAGCCAGGATGAGCAGGCGGGTGACGGCGGAGAGCAGGGCGCGCGCGGCCCGCACCATGTTCCCGCGCTTCACCGACGAGCAGGGGTCGTCCGCAAACTCCCCCGACGCGCTCTTCATCAGGTCACCTGCACGGGGGGACAGCAGGGGCTGGCCTCAGCATCACACAGCACGGCCTCAGCCACCGGAAAGACTCCTAAGCCAGCCTGAGTCTCTAAAACAAAGCATTTGTGAAATGCGGCCGACCCGTTAATGCTGCATGTGGCTACCTCTAGGCACAGCTACCACGTGGCATTGGGGCAGTGGGGCTTGTGCAGGGAGGAAGGGCTGGGAAATCACACTTTGGTCCTTATTTCCATTTGTACAGGTGTTTCAGCATGCCAGAATTCTCTAGAGAGGCGAATTCAGCACGCCTTTGCAGGGCTGCAGTTATTTCCCAAGCTCCGACGCTTTCAAAGCCCGAGCAAAAGCTTTGATTTGTGTGCGTGTAGGAGTTAAGCAGAAAGCAGCAGAAAGCCCTGTAAACACACAGCGAGCTGCCACAGCTCCTGGGACCGTAAACAACTCGGAGCGATGACCTGGCTGGATATGCCCTGGTTGGAATTCAAAGCCAGGCAGCGCTCCGTAAAACGCTTCAACATTTCATAGCCTGTGGGGCTGCATCTGGTGCAGGAGCAAAGAATTTGGGTTTCAGATGGTAACAATGCCATTGGTTAGCTACGAAAAGCAAAGGCCACTTTGCACAGCTAAAGCAATTCCTCCAGAAGGCATTCACAAAGCATAAAAGTAATGCCTGCATATAGTCAGAGGAGTAAATTTTGGATTTCTCCCTCACTTTTTGGGGCAGCCTCCAGTACTACAGTTCCTACACAGCAGCAAGTTTTGGAATCCACACTATTATCCTTGGATCTCTCTGCGTCTCAGAAACACTGAGAGAACAGCTAGGACTTAGTTTAGAAAACAGTCGGTCCTCAGGGCCAGGGATTTGCAGGCAGCAAGAGATGACCAGAAAGCAGATTGCTATCGCTGCTGTTTCAGAGGCTTCCCAAAAACCTGTATGAAAAAGTGTCCACACGGCCAAATGCCGAAACAAAAATAGCCTGTCTCAGATGAGACTGAAAAACCTCCACCAGCGCTTGACAAGTGACAGCTGACAGCGAGTCCCATGGAGCTCCCCACACCAAACAGGGCGAGGGCTGCACCGAAATCCCGCCGTGATGCAGTCCCACGAGGCTTCCACTTATTTAACCCTTATTTTTAACTGCTCAGAAATGCCAACAGCTGGAGAGCCTGGGGTTAACCATCCTCATGTGTAATATCCTGCCCAGGAAGTTTCTGCCACCCAGGCACTCTACACCTTCACAGCTAAATTCAGCCCAAGCACAGCTGCCAGCCTGCCCAAGCAACCACATCAAGATACTCGATTTTGTTCAAATGCTCCCTCCTATGTAACACCCTTCCATCATCTTAAATAATACAACCAAGAGTGGCATATAACATTCTAAGACAAAAATATGCTACTTCTGTACTGGGACACAGCAAAAAAGCTCCTGTCCAAGTAGAGGCCAGCTCTGAATATCATCCCAAAGCCATCCCCTGCGCAGCTTTGGGGAACACAACTCACTACTTTAACAAGGGTTAAGCACTCCAGATTTCCAGATGGGTGAGAAGTGATGTATCACCAATGCTGAAAGCTTCAAACTGCCAGGACATTACAGAACCCCAGCACAGCTGACACGACCCTTTCTTTATTCCTTCTGGAACAGGCTAATAATAACGGTCATCACCACAAGTATGAAATCCATTAACAATCTCAGGATTTAAGGATACATATTTATAAGAGCATAAAGTAACACAATAAAGGGGAATGGCTTCAAACAGAAGAGGTTTAGATGGGATATTGGGAAGGAATTGCTCCCTGGGAGGGTGGGGAGGCCCTGGCACAGGGTGCCCAGAGAAGCTGTGGCTGCCCCTGGATCCCTGGCAGTGTCCAAGGCCAGGCTGGACACTGGGGCTTGGAGCAGCCTGGGACAGTGGAAGGTGCCCCTGCCATGGCAGGGGGTGGCACTGGATGGGCTTTAAAGTCCCTTCCAATCCAGGGCACTCTGTGATACGCCAGAACCAAAATTCAGTACAAATATTTCCTTCCTTATTTACTTATATGTAAAATTCCCACATTTTCAATTCCCAAAATGTTGTTTTCATTTATTTTCTATTTAAAACAACTTATTGAAGGGGCCACTTGCTTCACGTGAATCTCAGAAATTGCTAACGAATTTAAAAACCAAAATTATCCTCTACCCATCTCTTAAATTGCAACCTTTCAAGCCAGTCCTAAAATAAAATGCTATTCCCTTTTATTTTAACAAGAGATTTTAAAAGATTTAGTGAGTTTCAAACAGCTTGTCAGGGTGTCAAAAGATAACCAGCTTCCCAAAATTAAAAGCAGATTATATTTAAAGTTGTTGCATATATATACATTTCTGCCAATTAAGGGAAGCTGGCTTTCAGACTTCTTTTATAAAGGGAAAGCACCACGGGGCAGTTATTTTAGCTGGATTCAGAGGGCAAGAGGCCACTCTGGCCTGGCCTCAATATGCAGGTACTGCATGGTGTGTGCACATCAGCAGTTCCAATGGGACCAGCACCATCTTCCCATTTTCAACACTGAACACAGGTAACACGAGCACTTTGGAAGAAGGATTTGAAGAGTTAAGTAACACAGGAGAGAAAAGTCCAAGTACGAGACTCAGATTACAAAGCTGGTACAAATTCTTACGTGAGTAGTCTGGTTTTCCAATATAACCTAAGATCTTCATTAGATATTAGAAGGGAAAGAAAATAAAACAGAGTTGAGAAAAGATGAGGCAACAGTAGCCATCCTATGATCTTGTCAATAAAGCACCAAGAATTCAATTAAATCTAATGGAACAAAGCCCATGTCAGAAATGGCCAGATTCTAGTCCATCAAAACAAAATTGCCATTTCCCAGTCTCTTTCCCCCATGCCCACAGGGTGTGACAGCACTTTCAGGCAGCACTATTAACCCTACTCTCAGCGTGGAACACGATGCCCACGATGGACAGAACTCGCTCCACGCCCCCAGACAGGAGGGCACAGCAGAGGCAGGACGGGCCAGGCAGGGACACCCGGGCACTGCTGCTCCTCTGCCAAGCTGGGGATTTGTGCCCACACTTCAGCACTGCAGTTCAAGGCTGGCCCCAGGCTGCTTTGCCAGCAGTGCCACCAGGCCGTTCCCTCGGGCTCACAGCACCCCACTGCCATCCCCCACCACATGAAGGCAAGCAGGAAATCAGAGTTTCACACCTCTACTGCTCTGGATACTGAAGTCCCATCTCACCAATAATGCCACCTTCAACACCCACCAGCAGTGCCACAGCTGGCTGTCCCTGCTTCCTGCTCTGAAGGATGGGGCCCCACATCACCTTTTGCCATATCAACACAGGAGTTGATACTCATGGCAACAAAAGTGTCTGATAATTCCTTAATCTTGTCTTCAATTAAATCCACACACTGCCCACAACACTCCTACTGTTTGCCAAGAGCCACCTCAGAGCTCCCTCAGCTTATGGCTTTTCAAAGTGGCACACTCCTAAAGCTTTGTTGCAGGAAACCAACTGAACTCATTGTGCCTTTCTAAGAAATTTAGCTAACTGGTCACAACAGAATTTTGAAGTTGAATTTTCCAAGAAGAATTGAGTATTTAACTTCAAGATGTTCCACAACTGGCCTCCTCCTGGCTCCTTGGAAATCCTTAAGCCAGACATCTGTGATGTACAGTCGAAAAAACTGTTTTCCCCTTTTATAACTCATCTCACTGTTCAGTTTTGAAGAACCCTTCACTCAGAAACACGAAGCAGAAGGACACTGAGCTGAATCAGGTGGCTTATTCCCCTGCATTTGCAACCTGAGACATCAAAGCATTCATCCCTTCTCTTACCTCAAACCCTACACACAGGCTTAGGCTTTTTAATGTTAAGCTTTAATTTTTGGTCTGTTATGTAAAGTTGCCATGGAAGACACACAACAGAAGAGCACAGTGAATTCCCCGGATCCTCACACTCAGATACACAGACAGTGAGCCGTGGCCATCAGCATTCCAGGGAATCAGGAACAGCCTTGCCAGTCAGGCCCAAAAGAAACTTCCTTCTTGAGCCCCAGTTTGGAAGCTGTCTCAGTGCCAAGCACCTGGGTAAGGGACTGGTTCAAGCTCCAAAACACCTCCCAACAGCACCAGAGGAGCTGAGCACCCAGCTCACAGTGAGACCCCACAGGGAGCTTACAGCGGGGGAGTAGGGCTGGGCAGGACCAGCGCTGCCCCTTCTGTCACCCAGCCAACCTCTGATGGCAGAAATGCCGCTAACAACAATGCTGAAATTCAAGATGTTCACATCAAATGCTTTCCCAGTACCAAGTCTTTTCTATAACCACAACAGGATCTATTCTGAAAAACACTTTGATTCCTTATCTCCACTCTTCTGCTGAAAATCTTTGAAGTTTTCATTACTTTATAAGAAATCAAAAGCCCAAAGCTTTAAAGGGCCAGCAATCTTACTGTAGGATATTTCATTAACTTGTTTAATATTTAAAGCAAGTTGTAATTTATTCTTCCATTGTAAAAAACAAGAAGACTTTGAAGATTCACTTACATTGATTTAGTAGGCAGCCACGCTATTATTCATTCGAAATAGCTCTTTTCAGTTCTTTGTTTTTACCCCCAACAAATGGGATTTTATGAACAAGCATGCTCACTAAAATCATGTACTCTCTCAATCTTCTTCTCGCTAGGCTAAAAAAAAAAAATTTTTAATTTTCTCTGATGAGACAAGTTATCTATTGTCCTAATCATCTTCATAATCCCTGTCTACATTCATTCATCTTTTTTTATTATGGTAACTAAACTGCTCCCTACTCTAAATAGAGGCGTTATTAATGCTATTTTCCTGTCCTCCGCTGAAGATGAATTGTGCTCTGTATCTCTAATCCCACTGCTGCTGCCAGCTCATGATCACCCTGCTGCTGACCACGACATCCAGCTTCTCCTCTCCACTCCTGCCCCTGACGCAAAAGGCAGGTGAGGGCACCAGTGCCAGGAAGATTTGCTGAGCACATGCACATCCACATCACACTTGCCCCGTTTCTCCAGTTCATTAATTCAACTGGTCTACCACAACACTGGGAGGCTTCCGAGGTGCACAGAGTGTTCATAACCACATACACTGGGAGGTTGTGTCTCCCTGCTGTTATCAGCACTGCAATCCTCCTGGGCACTGGCAGCAATAACCCTTCCCTCTGTTCTAGCTCATTTTTCACCACTTGCTTCTCATTTCCTCCAAGGCTGGTTTGATTTTTGATTTCCTCACCAGGAGCTGCTCTGCTAAACCTCATGTGATGGGGCACAGCTTTGAGCCCTGGTTGTGTTGCAGCTGTGTCCCCACAAAGGATGGTGGCACCACTTGTGTCCAGGAGATTCAGCGCAGTCTGACCGCCCAGCCAGCCTCAGGAAACAGGCACAGCCGCCCCTTCTACACCAGAATCCACACAAGCTGCAAGCAGCAAAAAGGGAGGAAGAAGTGAAACAACATTAAGGTGGGAAGTTATTTCACTCCAGCACCTCTCGGTTAGGAGCTTCACCTCCTCTGTCAGAGCCAACAGAGCAGGGAGGTTTTGGCATCAAGCCCACGTGTAGTCTCAGAACCAAGAAGGAGCCAAGAAACACGAGAAAGGGTCATCTGGAAGGTTTTTTATCAGCCTCTCCTTCCCACCAGCTTCTCATTGCAATATTCAGCTACAAATCCAGCTCAGGGAAGTTCTGAATCCCCAGGACTGAGCAGAGCTCCCTCTCTCACCAGCATCACTGAGCCATTTGGAGGCACCCATAGATGAGCGCTGACTCTCGAATGAGCAGCAAGCAGCAACAATCAAAGCTTCGAGTCAAAGGGGGCTCTCTTGCTGTTTGTTGCTGGTAAATTAAGCCAACTCAATTAGCCCCTTATATTGCAGCCTTCTTACCTTGTTCTTTCTTTGGTCTGTCAACCAGGCTCATCCAGAACTTAGAACCATTCTCAACTAATATTTCACCACTCTGCAACTTCAGCTACAAACAAGTAATTAATGCTAATGAGTTTTCCCTTTTTTGCAGCAGCAGCCGTCACCATTAATACCAGTTGACTGGGTTTCACTGAAGCATAGAAAAGACTCATGACTGGAAGAATGATAAATGATTTATGAGCAACAATATTTACTAGTGCATATTTTAGAGTAAGTCAGCTCCACAGGCTTTTCTTGCAGGTCTGCTCCAAGAAAGTAAAAAAGAAAATTATAAAAATCAACATTAGATGTGAGGAAGGAAGCCTGGAATATTTAATCAAGGTCTTCACATTCTGTTTGGTGCTGTTTACACTTTGCATATTCAAGAAACACGTCTCTGTCGAGTCAACACTTGGCTCTTCCTCCTATAGTGCTGCTCTGTATACAGTCAAATATTGAAGAAGTTATTGACATATTTGAGATGTAGTCCCCTAAAATTCATAGCTGAGAGGAGCACGTTTACTTTAGAGCCTGAGTTTTTAAATGCTCTTCAAAGAATCAGCTCTTCTGCTTCCCTGCTTAATCTCTACTTGGGCCATCCAGCTTCCAGAGCTATCCAGTCATGTTACTGCTCAGGGATGCCAGCCAGGCCAGCTGAGAACCCACAAGCTGAGAGGTGCAGAGTCATTAGAAAGAGCAGCAAAGGGAAATGGGAACGGCTCTACCTGCTCAGAACAGGCACAGTTTGAGGAGCCACCAGACCCACAGCTCTTACCTTGCTTGCGAACATCTTCCACAGCTGCCACCAGCTCCTCCTTCAGGAACTGGCTCTCCTTTGCGATTTTGTCTCCTTTCTCCAGGAAATTCTCTGTTGCTTGTTCAACTGAAGCAGCCAAGACATGGGCCTTTTTAGAACGGCCTCGCTTTTTATTGGAGGGGCCCTTGTTGCTGGTGTTAACCAGCGTTGTTACCTACAGGCATAGAAGGAAGGGAAAAAACCCAGCATCAACCAAATTTAATGTTTATCCATTTGACAGTAAGGCCACACGGATTTTTTTCCTAGACAGTGTATTGCTAATACCTGCACTATTGCCTGCTCCAAAAGCTAACCTAATGAGTGTTTTTCACATTTAAACACTGCCATGCTTCTTGATTCTTTGGATGAGCAAAATAAATGCAGCTGAACAGCTCAAAGATTTCTCTTACCAGCAGCAGATCTCAAAAGTTGATTTTAAGAATGGAGATCTATTTGTATTTTTGATAAACTGCAGTCTCAGTAACAGGCCAGAGCTCTTTAGCACCACGTAAAAGAAACCCAGCTGGGGATAATTAGTTTGGGATAACTAACAAGAGACCCCAGACAAGGCTTAAGTCTGTGCCAGTAGAAATGTAGACACACAGAATCTTTTCAGTCCAAACCAGCGCTATAGCCAACGGGCTGAACGCAGAGCAAAGGGCTTGGTAGAGAGCATTATTTCCCTAAAAAAACCCCAACTGAACTCTCACAATCCTCCTGCAATCGACAACTATTTCCAAGCTCTGTGCCTTAGACTGAAACCCTGCTGGGAGCAGAGTCATCAGCAGAGGCCAGGAGACCCTCAGGTACTCCCTGAGCTCAGGATCAGGATCCACCCCCTTCCATCCAACACAGACACGTCACAAAACCCACACACACTTCTCCATTTGCCTGATTCTTTCCTCTCCCTTTTGGAAAGCCTAGGAAAACGCACACGAAGCTACTTCAGAGGGACATTAAATTACAACACTAAAAAATTACTACTCTGGAAAGCCCGAGGACTGCTGACATAAAGGTCCTCAGAGCTGAATCCATCTTCCCAGCTGGCTGTTGCAGAGAGGGAAAGCCATCAGTTGGGAATATCATGGTTTGTTAATGGGGAGCATTTGTACTGGGTAGTCCGAGTTCATCGTGTTCTACAAATAAAGAACGAGTTGCAACAAGGCAATTTGCTCCAGTTCCCTCTCCGCATTTTGCCAGTCCCACCATTCAGAAACTTGGATTGCCAGGACAGCCTGCTGTGCTTATTCCTTGAGGAGTAAGTTACAGACACTGCACGTGGTGAAAAAGGTCCTGTGAACAAGTTTGCTCAGCTAAGTTTGCCAAATTAGGCCAATTTCTCCCAAGCAAAGGCTCCATCAGTAACTTCAGCTAAAAAGCCTCATCATCCAACTGCCCACCTGAGGATCCAGAGGGAACACGTGGCAGGTACAGACGGCAGCTGGGTGACTAAAGGGAGTAATACTGGAAACAAAACTTGATCATTCCCATCTGTACTTAGCAGAAATTGTGTCCAGCTCATTCTGTCATTTTAGACATTTCATATTCCAGGAAAATGACGCTAAAGACAACAAGTGAGCTGTCTCCAGTGTACCTTCTCTTCCACACCTCCTAGAAAATCTCTTCCAAGAATTTTCAAAACACCCAATACACACAGCTCACATTTACAAGACTTACTCCAGCCTTCCTAAGCTCTTCAGTGCTTTTCACTGGGGCATACACACCCCGCAGAAAGAAGCTTTTATTGACAAATCCAGCACAAAGCGTAGGCACGGAACACGATGTCAATTAGGAGTGCAGAAATGCACGTCAGTAACTCCTGTGTCTAATCAGGTGCTGAAGCAGCACAGTCTCCCTGGACTCATGGCCAGTGACTGTTCCAATGAAACTGAGCAAAGAAACTGCTTGTAGACTTTATCTTTAGTTTGGAGTGTTTTAGACCTAGAATTTAAGCTTTGTGACAACTAAAATAAACCACCAAAACAGGCAATCATCTTCATGACCGTTTATTTTGCCCCCCCCGTCTTTTTCCTACCTGTGTAACAAGAGGCTCAAGCAGCCTTTCAACTGCCAGTGTTCTTATCTCCAGGCTTTTGGGGTCCCATTTGAAGTTCACGTTGGCTGCAGTGACCGCAGTCATTTCTGCCAGAAGAAAAGAGCTACGTGAATACAATTTTTTATTGTTAATGCATCTTAAAAATAAATTAAAATGCAGACTGTTAAATACAAAACATCCACTTAGTGTAAGTGGAGCTCACAGCATTTCCAGAAACATCAGCTTTGATTCAGATGGTGAGAGTTTGACAAATTGCTTGTTATGACAATATACAGATATTACCTGTACATTTTGGTTAGAAAATAAAACCAAAAGCAAACAAGCCCACACAGAAACCTGCTGCAAAGCCACACTGTTTTATCAGAGCAATGACAAGATCAGCAGTGCCTGGGCTACTCATTGGTGGTCCCTGAGCAACGAAGAAGGACCACAGGTAGTGGGGGCACCTCACCCCTGAAGCCGGGTGCCCCTTGCCCAACTTCCACTGCCCCCCTTCCAGGGCCAGCTCTGCTGTGCTCCCAGACCAGCCTTCAGACACAGCCCAAGGTGTGGGGGAGCAGAGAGGAACCCCTCGACTTCAGCAGCTCCAGGAAGCCGCCCATCTTCTCGGCTCCACCACGAGTCGCTGCCCCACAGGCTCTGCCGAACCAGGAGCCAGGTTTAACCCAAGCCGTGCACCCTCCCCCTTCACCCAGTTCACCTTTGGGGAGTACAAAGGTAAAGCAGTGACTCTAAGCCTTACAAAGCCAGAAAATCCAGCTGGTTCATACTTAACAGCTTACATATCTATTACACTTCTCCTTAACATTTGCATAGGAGGGAAAAGCAGATTTGCATGAAGAGATCTGTTCAAAGCTGTCACTGAGCCGTTCCTTCCCGTTACAGTTTTATATCAACATCCCAACGGAACAGCAAACATACTTATGGGAAAAGTTGAGTGAAACTACGAAAATAGCTCTGCTGTTAAGACCAGCAGTCTAAAGAAATAGAAATAAAAATAAGGAACTACAACAAATAACTGGGTTAACACCATGATGCCTCACAGCACAACAAAAGGATAAACTGAACAATAATTTCAGTAAAAAATGGATTTAAAGTATTACAGATCCATAAAACCCATTCATATCACTTCAGACATAATAGATTCTAGCTCTCTCTCTGCTTTGGGCTGACCTCAAAATTCAAGATTAGACTAAATCTACATTTGTAACTCTTTATTTTAAAAAAGTCAGGAAGAGAAATATATTTCCTAAATCTCCTTCCACCCATCTTCCTAAACACCTACTGTTGAGGTAATTTTAAAGCTTATTAGCTGATATTTTTAATCTTTCTCTGGCCAGGGCATTGCCTGCACAGCATCTCAGCAGTCACGTTGCTCTGACAGCACCAGATGTCCCCAAGCTGCCAGACGAGCACAACATCCCGTTATTTTTAAAAAGCAGGAGGCAAGGCACTAATTTTGGTAACCAACAATGTTTACAACACGTACCAACAACCAACTGCTCTCTCCCGACCTCAACAGCGAATTGTGCACAGGAGGGGCTGCCTGTTTCCCAGGGAAGAAGAAAAGCTCTGGGGCACTGGAGGAGCTCAGCATCACCTGGCTCAGGGCTGGTCCCCAGCCATCCCACGGCCTCTCACACCACGGGCACCACAGGAGAGATTAAGGGCTCACTCCAGCACTGCTGACCAAAGCTGACACGCTGAAGTACAACCTCACAAGGTGCAAGGCAGGGATATTCACCCAGCTGCATTCAGCTCTCCGCTACACCCACGCTCCACACTGCTGGGAGAAAAAAAGCTTTAAAAGCTGAAAGCTTAAAAAAAGAGAGAGACTAGAAAAAGCCTGATCAATGCCGGCATACGTGTAACCCTTCTGATGGTTTTCACTGAAAAAGCTTGTGGGTGCAAGTGAAGGCTCCCAGCTCCCAGAGCACAAGCCAGGCCACAGCTCCAGAGCCCCCAAGGAGCCACAGGAGGGTGGGAGGTGGTCACCTCCTGTCCTCCCCTACCTCTGACAGTGACCACTAAGCACTGACAACTCACTAATTAACCTCCTCTCTCAATCACCCCCTTTTTAGTTCACTCTCCCCCTGGCTTGTGCCACAGCCCAGATGCTGGCACAGGGCACACTGTGAAATGCCCTTCACCCCCAGGTAGTTTCCCACCCTCCACAAGGAATTTCACAGGTTTATTGCCTCCCCATTAGCTCAGCATGAATGCTTCCTACGTAAGAAGCCAAGGAAAATACACTGACAACCTTCGTGGTTTCTGAGAAACAGAGCCAGGGCTCTGGAAAGCCCAGCAGGTTTCTAAAGAAAGGCTTTTCCTACGCAGTTAATGCTGTTACACCTCTCGCAGAAACAACGTGCAGGACGAGGTAACCGTGAGAAGATACATTAATTGTATTAGCAGGATAATAAAGGCAATTCATCTGAAAACACGTTAGTATGATAGCTCATGAATTGGCCAAAAGTAATGGTCTATAAAACCACTTAGTAGCAGAGCTGTTGGAATTTATCTAAAAAGCATAGCTTGGTATCAAATAGCCTGTTTGGCAGCAATGGCTTGGATATCGTTAGTACCTTGCAATAAATACGTTTATTCAATTAAATACTTGTGGAGAATACAGGAACAGGCTATAGGTGACCAACACATGGGTGAGATGGGTTTAAGGGATAAAAGGACACTGGCCAGGACCGTGGTATGGCATGGCTGTGGTCCTGCCACAAGGATCCCCAGTTCTGTGGAACCTGTCTTTTCCCTGTGACTGCTCAAGCTCTCCCCCACTAATTCTAATAGAGTAACAGGCAGCAAACCACATCATGGGATGTGAGAGCAGAGCACTTAACCCTTGGCTCCTGGAGAGCACACCACCACCCCCACGGCAGTCACTCCAACATATCTAGAGACAGAGGACATCCTCTGGAAAAGGAACCCAAGTATTAAAATTCTTAAAATTAATTAAATTAATTAATTAAATTTAATTTAAATTCTCTGCCAGTATTTAATTGAATAATTGAATAATTGAGAGGTTTGACAGCTGGGGCAGCCCAACTGACATGGAAACAGGTTCTCCATGCCCCAGCCCCACGAATTTGAAGGACAAAGCAGCACGGACCACGCTGCAGAAGAGTGAGCGGCGCTGAATCTCAAGTGAGGGAATATATAGAACGACACCACTGCACAAGGAGTTGTGGTTGCCCAGCCTGTGGTTTCATAAGCAGCAGAAAAGCTGCTTAAAGACCAACGTTCATCCTCCCACACCCCTCCAGGAACTCATTCCCGTTTGCACATCACACCCCCTCCGTACTGGCACAGCTTTCCCCACGCCTGAGCGATTAACCAGATGGGGAAGGACTGATTTGGCTGGAGGGAAAGAAACCCATTTTTGCTAGGTAGGCTGAGATGCCCATCTGGCTCACGGTGCCACCACAGACACCGCTATGGCAAGGGGAGACGGCACCATCGGCTGGCACTCTTGGCAAAGCCACTGCAGTGGGAACACAGAGCAAAGCTGGATGCCACAGCCAAGCTGAACCAGGAGCCACTGAAAACTGAGCATCAAGCAGAGCTTCTGCAGAGAGCAGGAACGTCCTCCCCGCACATCTGATGCTCAGACATGTGAAGCCCCAACCTTCAACCACGCTCACCAGGCAGCACGTTAACTGCAAACCCTTTGGGTGCTTTTACTGTTCATGATGGTGCTCATTATTGCAACAGAGGGTTCAGCAGCAATGCAGTGTCTTACTGCGGTTTAGTGCACTGGCAAGGACACGAGGGCGGGGGAAGCACAGGAGTTTAAAGAAGCCGCTTTCAGAGCTCTGTTCCAGCCAACAGAGCCACTCCTGGACAACATTCCCTTGCTTCCCACAAACACTCGAGAGCTCATCAACAGCTAAAGATTAAGATCAGGTCTCCATTCTGCTTCAAACAACCACTGTTGCCACCCTCCTGCTCCCCTCCGGGCCCCAAACAGACCCACGCTGGCACAGGCCTGATGGGGTGAGCCACTGCAGGGAGCTCAGTCTGGCACTAAGTCGGTAACTAAAAATTCCCTTCCCAGGTTCCTGTCCTGATGGAGGAGGTGGGACTGCACAGGGAGGGAGCAGCACCGAGATGAGCTCTGCTTCTGAAACACCCCCCAGGGCAGATCCCAGCCCTGCTTGGAGAGAAGGATGAGCAGAGGGATACCTGAGTGGCTGGGGCTGCCAAGAACACACCAAGGGTGATGTGCACACAGTGCTCTTTCCAAAAGCCACAACTGAAGCTCTGAGTGTTCTCAAAAACTGGTAATTCAAGGTTTTAGGAATAATTTCAGATACCTACTTCCATAATACTGGCATGCAAATAATTTTTAGATACTGGCAAGCAGAGGAATGCAGCTCAGCAGCTGCTTTGCAGAAGTGCCCTGAAGCCACCCAAGGCTTTTCCAAAAGCCTGTGAAGGAGCACAATTCTACCAGCGAGCTCTGCACCCCAACGAATCATGGAGAGGCCTAAGTGCTCACGGTCCTGTTTCTCCAGGCTGCACTCCCACACACACCTGAAGGCACTGCTGGCTGTATCTCAGACACTACTGAGCGAGCCCATTCCACCTGCCCTGTACCAACCGTCCTGCAGCCACCCCACCTCTGGGCAAGAGCAAATCCATTTGGGTTACACAGCAAAAAACAACTGCCCATCTCCTGTGCTTCAGTCCCACCACCCTGTGCTACCTGCAAAGTCCTTAACATGACACCTGCTGCCAGTCTTCACATTTTAACTCTCCTGTCAGGCTGCCTTCTAAAAGCTTTCAGCTGCACTCACTGATTTCTTGGTTTTTCTCAGGGAAGCCGGTATTCAAGGAATGGTCTGACTGGCACAGAGAGGAGCTGACCTGGCCAGGCACAACAGGCCACATGCTGAATTCCAGCACTGTGCTATCCAAAACACCTAACACAGAACACGGACAAGAACATTTAATTCCTGGGAGGACAGTCTCCATCTGAACACCCTTCCTGCTACTCCTCAGCTGTTCCCCATTCTGTGGGGCCGATGTGCCCAGGTTGTCTTTAAGCAGTCTCACTCATTGTGAATGATAATCTGGTCTCCGACCATGCTTGCAGACTGTCTCTAGATATTCTGTACCACAAAATAAGAACAGCCCTTACTCTGTCACCCAGGTCCTGGGGATGGAACACGGTGGGATGCACAACACAATGACCCAGCTTCATCTTCCAGACAGAAAATCAGACTCCCTGTTCCCAAGGGAATCTTTCTGCTTGGCTCGTTACCCAAATACCCAACCCACCTGACAACCAGCAGGGATTCCTGACCCCTGCTGAAGGTGGCAGACAAGAGAGCAAAGATCTGAGGAGCTGGGTATCTAACACACACCATTAATGCAAACCTTCTGAGCAGTTTTGGTTTCAAAAAGATTAAGGCACACTTCAATAAAACTCAGCTCACATGCTGGAGCTCCATATGACCCACCGACAATTTAAAACTGGTTTTCATATAACTAGGAGTATGCATAAAATAAAAAGTTTCATTCTGTCCCTTCACGGTCTCCAAATTAATTTGTCTGCCCCGTTCCACAAATAAAGCAACACTCAGCAGCCAAATAGCTGCAAGTCAAGGATGTTTGGTATGCGTGATGCTTTTCAAGGAGGATTTAAGCAGGCTTTATTTAAGCTGTTTTTATTTAACATCAAGTGTACACAACTAAAAACATAGAGTCATCCTCTTCTAACACAGCCTTCACCCTTACATTCCATCTGCTCAGCTACCAAATCCTGTCCCCCACCATCAATGGGGGTACTACCAACATTAGGTTGGTACTACCAAATCAACAGGTACTACCTCATTAGAAATCCTTACTGTTAGGATTTCACAGCCTGAAATATCAATACAAACTCAGGCGTCATGCTGTGGCAAAGCTCCTCTTTGTATGCACAGGATGAGTTTGAGTTGAACCTGTCTTACGAGACGCAGGTCTGGGTGGTAAAGGTGGGATGTCCTGCCTGTGCCTGTATTATTAAACTTTGGAGTGCCTCCAAGTTCCGAGGTGCGGGTAGATCCCTTGGCCATGTCCAGCTTGGTGTCGAGGTAAGACCATCTCCACCTCATCCCAAACTCTTGGTTTTCACTGAATACAGTTTTCCTAAACTTTCAAGTGTGGTATCTATACAAATCATGGAAAAATATATGGGAAATAACTTCACTGAATAAAACAAACTTCTGTAGAAATCAGTGACCGTGTTTTCCTTAATGGAATTTCCTGCCACTCGAGTATATTCAACTTTGCTACACATTTTGTTTTGGGGTTTTTCTCTCCAGTAACCACCCGAGAAAAAAGACAACATCCAGGTTCAGCTAAGCCTGTTTCTCACCAGTGCCATTCCAGTTCCAGGTCTCCTAATCTGCTTTCAGAAGTTTTTCTCTGCTGCTCTTGTGGAGAAGGCCCACAGAGGCATCTGAAACGCTCATCAGACAGCCTGACATAGCCAGTAACAAAGAAATGCTTCTCTACTTCTCCACTCGTTTAGACCGTGCTGCTGGGTTGAGAGATGAAACCTAATCCAGAGTCCCTACAAAAATCCATGAAATTCCTGACTCTGTTTTCTCTCCCTGTGGGTGTCTCTCCCAGCAGAGCCAGCAGCCCCAGGGAGCCCCTCACCTTTCCCCCGTGGCAGCAGAGCCCAGCCCACACAGCATCACATGGGAGTGGGCACGGGGCACAGCACCAGATTAAGATGCCTCGCTCTCCCCCAAGCAGTCAGTGCTATCTCCTAGCAGCTTCCAAACTGTCACAGTGCCGGGGATTCCAGCCACTCATTTCCAGTCACAATCAGGAATGTGTGCTGGCACTACAGGTTTTCACTCCTTCACTCAGGTCCAGCTGTCGCTGAGGGGATGAAGGCACGCTCTGCACAAGCAACTTCACTGCGGTGCTCCTGGGACCTCAGCAGAGGTTTCACAATGGCAAATAGGATGTTTGCTTGGGAGATGCTGCTGCCAACAGCAGCTCTTTGCCTCCAGTTATGCAAGTGTTCAGCTCTGATCATTTCCTTTTTGACAGAACTGTTTTACCTCAAAGGAGCTAGAAAGGAGGTGCATGGAAGACAAATCACAGGCAGCACGAGCAATTAGTGACTTATTTATGTCACACTAAGGCTCCAGTTCATGGATGACACCCTGAAAGAATACAGGAGCCAAACTCGGGCTTATACCCACTTAACTTTTCAGGTGGATAGCCTGGTATGTCCCAACAAACTTCCAATTTATTTCTGCAGTTTTCAGTTTCCAAAACTCGCGCATGATCCCAACTCCATAAAGAAAACTGACAAGGTATCAAGAGTGGTTTAGAAGATACACGCGCTTTTTCTGAAAAAGACAATCTCCTCTGTAACTATGATTAATTTTTATATTCTGGCTGCAAAACTTTATATTTGGAAAAAAAAAGATGTGTGATGACCAGCAAGCTATTACTGTTATTAATAATAACCACTCACTCCGCCTTCAGGTGGACGTTTGTGCATTTTATGCTGAAGACCTGCACTAACACCATGAAAGATAACCCCCCAAATCAGAACGAGCAACCACTGGGTTTGTAACTGCTGAGTTGAGCTGCTCTGTGGGTCAGCACCGCGAGGCTCTGGCCATGCAGAAGGACACCACACCTGCATTTCAAGCAAACACCAACATCTCTCACGGGCTTATCCCCGCAGTGATGGCAACTTCAACCTCCCAAAGCCAGCCCTTACTCAGCCACATCTCTCCCATTGAAGCTGGAGGCTCAAACTGGAGGTTCACACTCCGAAACACAACACGGGGGCTCAGGATGCCAGAGCCCAGGCAGGTCTTGTGCATTTGCTGGACCACTTGAATTCAACTACCAAGAGCCCTTCCAACCTCAGTGTCTCTTTCCACTCCTGAGGTGGAAAACTCTGTGAAGCTTCCCTAAAACCACTGAGAAAGAAATAAAGAACAGCTTTCTGGCACTCTCTGAACCACAGCACACATTTCAGACCCTAGGGACACACAGGCAGTGCAGATATAATAACTAGGCTGTGGCTTCAGAGCATGGCTCTTCAAACCCCAAACTATGCCAGCACAGGTTCCAATTATCAACCTTAAGTTAACAATGAATGCAAGAAGGGGCAACCTTTTAACAAGATAATTTTTGCCACAACTCTATGTTAAATAAGAAAAAGGTTGTTATAAATTAGTCCACTTTATCAGCTGGCAGAAGAATTTGCCACAGCTGCAAAATTGATTCTTGCTTAGCTTGCAAAACCTCATTGATGGTTGGCAATAAAGGAAAAGAAAATCTGGGGATTTTTGTCCTGATCTTCTTCAGCACTCAACCTGCAATAAAAAGTGCTGTTTATGCTAAAGAGTCAGAAATAACCAGAATCTGACCCCACTCAAACTGCATTTTCATTCCTAAATTGATATGTTGTTATGCAATACAGTGCTTCTGGCTGACCACATCTCCGAAAGCTAGACCTTCATTAGCAATTTAAAACTGTCAGAAGCACACAAATACTGGAGCTGTTGGAGCTGACACACGTGTTTTGAAAAAAAAGAAACTCCCTATAATTAGGGGGTTGATGAAGATTTCCTTAAACATGGAGCAAATGGACAGCCTCGTATTATCAGAGACTAAATACCATATTCCTTCTCAGCTGCACGCTTGGCATGGCAGCAGCTAAGGACTAAGTAACAAAAACTTCCGTGTTTTAAGAATAGAAGAAGTTTTCCATAGTTTTCTCCTTCTGCAAAACCTACTAGAAGCACCCACTGAAGCAAAGGAGAACATGAGTGTGAAGACTCTTCAAAGTAAAATGTTTTCCAAGTTTCCTACAAAAACTCCTTCAAAAGTCCTTTTTCAGTCCTCCACTTTGATTCAGGAACACTCTGTCAGTCTTGGCTAAAAATTACAAAGCGGTTATTTCTTAAAGAAAAAAATGAACGAACTCCACAGAAGACAAGGCCGGGATTTTCACTTTATGCTCAGGGCAACCTTCAGCAACATCTCTCAGCTATAAACAATGAGTTCCTCTCACAGGAAGAATTGCACCATCACCACACGCCCTCAGACAACTCCCAGCTTGCAGCTCCACCAACACACGCTGTGAGTTTGGAAGGGGGAATTCACAAAAACAAACCCCAGAAGAAAGAGTGAACATGAATGGGATGCACGAGCGTGGCTCGGAGGAGTGAAGCACCTTCCAGTGCCTGCACCAAGGCAGGATGCTCCGACACCCCCTCTCCTCAAGGCTGCAGACACTGCAACACAGGGGCACCGACTGACGAGAACTTCGCAGCTTCTCCAGAAGAGCAAAGCAAGTAATAATAAAAACACAGCGGTGTGATGAATTTCTGGATGCCTCCCAGAGTTCCTGCACAGCCATAACCACCTCCTGTCAAGTACAAACTCGCTGAGGGTGCACCACAGTGCACGAGAGTCAGAGCTAACCATGATCTGCCTGGGCAGGAATCCTCTCCAGTCACTGCCCTCACATATAGATGACCAATTAAAGCAACTTCTATTAAAAAAAAAAAAAGTCACTGTCCCACTCGCATTCCATAAAAGCAACATGAAGGAACCAGGTTTGAGAAAAAGGAGGCACTGCTTGGATGGTCTTGCTGGAAAAAAGAAGAGATTTTAATGTAGTCACACAGCCATTTACTAAGTAGAAACCAACTCACATCTGATTAAAGACACATTTTTCTCTCTCCACCCCTTCTTTTCACCCCCAGGAACAGGAAACATGACAAACCAACAGAACAAAAACCAGATGAGCTAAAAAATCCTGTTCCATTGGCTTTGAACCAGCGCTTTGCCTCTGGTTCTGCTGAACACTGCATCTTTCACCGACAGACATTGACTTCTCCCTAGGCCCACAATAATACTCTGTTAATCAAATAATCATATTCAAATTGTCTTAACCAATCCTGTAAACTAAGTAAACCAGCTTAGAACACCTGACGCTAAAGTACTGATGCATAAAGACCAGAAATTAACTTTTTCTCCTTGAGGTTATAAGCTTTGAACCCTGCACAACTAATCCGCATTATTCTGTTTTGCTACAAATAAACCCTCCAGCTTTTTTATTTTTTGCGCTACTCTTATTGGATTTTACGTAATTATTTTTTCTCCCTAACCCCCAGCTAGGAGAGAGGGGAAAAAGCCCCCTCTCACAATCATGCTGCACTCTTCTCTGTACCCGTACAAAGTCAGAGGGTTGTGATTGAGGACTCCACCAGCAGTGAAGTGCCACAGAGTTACAAACACAGGCTATGCCCACTGTCCGAAAAGCCTTCCCCACATCTCCACTTTCAGGATGCACTGTTTAATGTTACTTAGGAAATGTGTTTCCAGCTGCAAGGGCAGTGGTTTCTAATTAAACACATCTTCCAAAGAGTGGAAGTGGCAGGAGCTACAAAGCCATACTTGGTACCAAAATTTAAACCACTCCAGAGCCTCTCATAGAGCCAAACCAGATTCCTACTTTTCACTCAAAAAATATTCCACATCTTTCATTTTACTTGTAGCTTATATGAAGTCGTTTGACTCACAAGGTTTCTAAATTTAAAAGCCATGAAGTCATCAGCTGAACACCATGACGGGAGAGCTGGCCTGCACCTGCAGCCAGGACTGCCAGAGCCAGCAGCCACGTGGGCTCCTGCAGCACTGGCCACCGTGGCCACTGGGCACATCAGCAGAACAGTCAGTCCAGGCTCCAACTCCTGCCTCAGGAAGCTCCTCCACTGCTGGACCTTGGCAGAGAACCCCAGGGAAGCAATGCTACTTGTTTGCTGTTCTCTCATGGTTTTATTGCTTGTTTTACTGCCTGCCTGTTGCTTTCCCTTTTAAGGATGGCTTTACACACTGCCACCACCCAGGAAAAAGGTGGGGGAGGACATGAGGGAAGGAAGATAAATGATGATAAATGATTGTAGGGATTAGTAAAAAGAAAAGTGGCAGGGGTCGATAATTACGAACAGAGAACCAGAAGGAGACACCAAACCCCGTCCTAGGGCATCCATCACTGCACAAAGGCATCAAAGAGCCAGAGGATACTGCTCAGCAGTGCAACAAGCACAGCCCCTGCTTTATTCCCTCCTTCAGTTGTTGGTAACAGTCAGCTCAGCCCAGACCAGGTGAAGAGCTTGTAACTTCGGGCCTCAGGCTAGGGCTAGACTAATAAAAAGTAGATGGGACCAGTACAACCAAAACCTCACGATGGGGGTCACGACAGGACAGACCTCTCAGCTATAGCAATCAGAACACATCAAGCCCTCGGTGCACCACTTACAGTTCGTTGTTCAACTTCTCACCTTTGAAATGAATCAATAATTGAAGTTTCAGGATGCTTAGACTACAAAACACCTGGACAGCAGGTACTGGTTGGAATGAACTGTATGGTTTGTGAGTGAGGTTATATGAGATGTGTCACCTGCACGCATGTCCACAGCCCATCATGAATTATCCAGGACCAGGAGCAACTCTTCAGCACTGAGCAGAGAGATTCTCTAGGTCTTTAAGTCATGCTAAAAGAGATTAGTTTTACAAGTATACATCACAAGGACAGACTTGCCAGAAAGAGGGCAAAAACTGGCAGCTTGTACATCTTGGTTAGTTGCATTCACATCCACTTTCACCTTCTGGCTTCTGAGCACACCACAGCTCTGTCCTCTGCTGTTCAACAACGCTGGCTCTGAATTCAATATTCCAGTCAATTAAAAAAAACATTTACCCACCTACAGCTTCAGCTGGAGATCTCAAGAGCACTTTGCTAAGATGAATACTGACCTGCTCAGTGTTACGCAGGTTAAACACCGTTTTATAGGCACACGGCTCAGCCCTGTTTACATGAAAAATTCAACTGACCTTTGTGGCTCTGTAAAGCTGCATTGCTAGTGCAGCCCTTGTGCAGACCATTTATTTAAGTGGATCTTCTGTGCTCAGGTTGTATCAACCAGAGAAAGATATAGAAAAAGCATCTCCCCCTTAGAGCCTTAGGTCTGCATAGTTATCACTTCTACAAGTGCCCAGAATAAAGTGGATGAAAACCCTGAGCCTTTGGGTGGAAGGGGGAGCATGGAAAACCGCACAAGCCATCAAGGCCACACGTTCCTGCCAGCATTGACTCTTACTGACTTAGATGGAAAGCCACAAATTCAGTATTTACCTAAATGCCCTCTTGACATTCAGCTACAGAGCAGCAATGACAGAACTGTGGGGCCTACACTCTCCCCTCAGTTCCTTCACTTAACCTCCAGGTAAAAAAATTAATAATTTTTTTCTTCTCCTGACCCTTCAGCATCTACCCACGTACCAAGCTCATTAGTTTCAGCCTCCTCAAACTAGCTATTAAAGGCTGCTCCAGAACAGGGTGCACCAATGGTGCCTCTTCCACCCTAATTTGCACCAAAATCTCATTTGCTCCCTAACATCAGCTCCACACAGAAATTCTTCTTAAGCATATGCAGTCATATGCAGATCTACTCCATAATAGGGCACTGATTGCTGAGGAACTGGGTGTTCTTTGGGAAAAAGAGCACACCACGAGCTGAGGATCTCAGATTACGCCCAATGCAATCCCACCTGCCACACCGGTGCCATCTCCCCGTCTGCTTTGCTCTCAGAGCCCTCACTGCCAGGAGTTTCACTCTTGGGCTGTAACAGGCATCAACGCTCCCCTGCCCTTGGGCCATTCCACGCACTAAAACAGAGCTGCCAGAGATCCAGCCGGCCTCCAGCTCGGCTTTAGGGCACTGTTCCGCTCTCTGCCTTGGGAATGGTTATTCCTTTAGCTACAGCTGGCCTCGTGCGAGGCTTTTTCCATCCCTGAGTTTATCAGGGAATGGTTTGCGCTGGGAGGGACCTTAAAGCTCAGCTCATTCCATCCCTGCCACAGGCAGGGACACCTCCCACTGTCCCAGGCTGCTCCAAGTCCCATCCAACCTGGCCTTGGACACTTCCAGGGATCCAGGGGCAGCCACAGCTTCTCTGGGCACCCTGTGCCAGGGCCTCCCCACCCTCCCAGGGAACAATTCCTTCCCAATATCCCATCTGGCCCTGCCCTCTGGCAGTGGGAAGCCATTCCCTGCGTCCTATCCCTCCATCCCTTGTCCCAAGTCCCTCTTTGGAGTCCCTTTAGGCACTGCAAGGGGCTCCGAGGTCACCACAGAGCCTTCTCTTCTCCAGGTGAACAATCCCAGCTCTGCCAGCCTTTCCTCCCAGCAGAGCTGCTCCATCCCTCTGATTATCCTGGTGCCTCCTCTGGCCCAGCTCCAGCAGCTCCAGGTCCTTCCTGTGCTGGGGCAGCTCTGCAGGTGGGGTCTCACCTGAGAGGAGGTGAGAATTCCTGCCCTCAACCTGCTGCCCACAGTGCTCTGGATAAGCCCAGGATACAGGCATAGATCAATTAATTTAAAGCCTTTCAGAAGAGGCTCTTGGGACTCTAACTGATTAATAAGTAGTTGTCTTGTAAATTAGAGAAATTATAATAGAAGGGAATGTCAGACTGGGGGAGAATTTCGCTTTGCAAACTGTATTAGTTTAGATCTGCGTATTGAATAATTTCTATCACTTGACAAAGCATGGGGAAAAAAGGTTACCCCTCTAATGGCACCAGAGATATTTATAAACACATATCAAAGGACTAACAGATGTTTTCTGTAGTACATCTGGGATTAACAAGCAAAAATATGTAATCGTATTGAGAGAAAAGGTAGCTGGCTCTTTAAATCCATCAGTCACGAGGAATTATGAATCATATTTAAGTATCAGATTTGCCAATAGAAGAGTCTGGACTAACCTTCTGCACACCAGAAATCACAGTTACACCCATTCTCACCCTGACTAGCAGATAAGGAGCCTCAGTCATTCGAGGAGAACGATCCCACTTCCAGTTGCAGTGACCGCATGCTTCCTGCAACTCCTTCACCTCAATAAATCCGTTTGCACCCAGTTCTGCTCCGTGACGCAGCAGGCCGCTCTCTGTGCTTGTCTTTCCAGAGGAGCTCATCCAGGGAGGGTGCTAGCATACAATTTTGTGGTAGCTCTATTTTAAATCTCATTTGCTAGATGAAAATAGTATGGAGTTAAAAGTAGTAATTATCAAACATCTGCACTTTCTCTAAAGCTGCAACGCTGTTTAACCAACGCACGAGCTATAAACTCCCTGAATGGAGCTGTTCCAGCTTAGCTGCAGAACCGTTCGGGTGAATTCCCAGAGCAGTAACGGATCCCATTCCTCAAGGTCACACACACTGAAGTTCTGCAGCACGAGATTCTGAGTGACGTCCAGCTAAGGCACAACAGCAGGAAGCCCCAAGGCTGGAAGCATTCAAGGCCAGGCTGGGCAGGGCTCGGAGCAGGTGCAGGGTTTGGGCAGGAAGGTGTCCCTGCCCGCGGCAGGGGAGCGGAACCAGATGAGGTTTAAGGTCCCTTTCAACCCAAACCAGTCTGTGATTCATCATTATGTGAATTCATCATTGAGGGACTGTCTCATAAGGCACTGTCCTAACAAAATGACACTCAGTCCTCTTTTATTCATCGTGGTCCCTTTAGTGTCCAGCACAGCTGAGAGACGCCAGTAAAACAGAACCCAGCAAGTCCCGAACAGAAACACCACGGCCACGTGGGCCCTCGCTCCAGAGCAGCCCCACTGCCCACCTCCGATGAGCAGGCTGGTCTGGCCACCGGGTATTTCTGTGATCTTAACTAATTCTCTGCATAAGAAAGGTCGTTTGGAAATCAAATAGTAACAGCAGGTGTAAATTCAAGGCAGGGCTGAAGTCCCACTTAAGTGTATTTCCAGCTCATAAACGTTTCTACTAATGTGGATTCCTCTGCAAGATCAGTTTCTCGATCCCACAGCTGCAGAAGGAAGATATTCATGCTGCTGAAAAAACACAAATTACTTTTCTATTACATCTCCCAGTTAACTTTATCAGACCAACAGAAGCCCTATGAAGAAGCTGCACATTAATGTCTGTCCTTACACAGGTCAGCACAGAAATGCTGATGTTCCAAAGCGTGAAAATTTGTTATGAGGAAAGTATTTACATTTGTATTTTAAAGCATCGATTTGAGCACGGGATTTCTAATCTCTGCCCACTGCACTCCCCCCGGCCACCTTGTGTAAACTTTTAATCTCCAATGCAGAGGCCTATTATTAGAGCTGGCTGAAAAAAACCCTAAAGACTGAAGCACATTGTTTGTTATGGAAAAGGTTAGGGCAAAGCCTTTCTAAAAACAAAACCTACTAAACCTTTGTCTGTTTCTGCTGAGAAAAGTCAAAACATTTCTGCGATGTTTTAGAAACTGTTTCTTTGAAAATGACGAACAGTGACTCAACATCAAAGTATGTCCTTTTAAACAACATGTTTCGATTGAGAAGGGTGAAATAAGTACAACAAAACACTCAATGCGGCCTTGGTGCCCCAAGACACAGCAAAGACTGCACCTAGCGTAAAATGAGCTGGGCTTTCACCTTCATCAACACAACCCTGCCTACAAACCAACCCAGCACTGAAATAAACACCCCCAGAGCCTTCAGCTGGTTTGAAAGCCCCGAGAGCCCGGTGTAGCCAGCAGGACTGAGGAGTGCAGCCTCTCCCACCTCCCCACTCTCAGTGCAGGAAAAACACAGGAAACCGGTAACCCAAGCACCAGAAAACACCTTCGGCACAACTCCCATCCCAAAAAAACAATAGACAAAGCCAAACAAAGGGGGAAGGGCAGCAAAGAGCTCCCAGACTAGCTCAATACGGATAGCCCAGACACGCCTGGAGTCATAACTCCGAAAGCTGGGATGAGGACACGGTCACGGGGCTCGCAGCTCAGCTGGGCGAGGGAGCGATCGATGACCCCCCC